>JAMPIV010009817.1:627500-818051 GCA_024509875.1 Oreohelix idahoensis | reverse complement strand
ACAATGGCTTTAGAATGGCGTGCTAAATATGTCCAAAAATTCCGAAGCGACTAGATACTGACTTTGGGAGGACGGAGTATTTATATGGAAAAAGGTTTAAATCACTAACTGGTGTGAGAAATCGCGCCTTCTGCTGTATCAGGGAAAATCAACGCGTTCGACTCCCGAGATAAGATTTTCTGCTCACGGATGCCGCCCAACAACATAGGCATTACTGAGCGAACAGACCGTCTTTGATCTCGTCTCTCTGCTGTAGATTTAGATAATTACGTCCCCTGGGATCACGGACAAACGAATGTGATCGGTAAATCTTATGATCTCCCCTTTATGCATTGGCTTAAGTCCCCCCTGAGAAATGTAACCATCAAAGGTACGGGAATAGTCTTATCGCCCTTGATTCTTCAAACGAACAAGCAGTTATCTTTCTACGCGCGTTTCTGTCTGATCTGTCACTATTCGATGATAGGCAATACGCTCGCGTGATAATTCAGATAACGAATCGTAATCGCTGACTGTTATCTGTCCTGTCGCGGACTAGCTAATAGGTCTGTTTGTAAACACTCATTAGTGCATGTAAGACAAGGAAAAAAAAATATGGGCGTGGCTTCAAGATATGCGTTGCAAAACCTATATACTAATGAGGAAACGAGGTAGTCGGAGTTCTGAGGATATATATATTCTTCTTCTTCCATCCTTAGCCAAAGACCGACCAAGCAGTCAGAGGCCATCACGCCTTGTGGCGTCTTAAGGGCAACAGCAGATTGATTTTCTCTGTTGTAGTTTCCCATCACGCCTAGCGGCGTCTTTAGGGCAACAACAAATAGATCCATCTGCCGTTGTTTCCGTAATCGGTGTGACAAGCCAACGGGTGATCAGCCCATTGGGCATCTATATATATATAAAGATATATATATATATATATATATATATACGAGGCGTGTTCAAATGAAACCCGTCCCAGTGGCTTTATAACAAATATATGTAAGGTACATCAGCAGGAGTAGTAGAATTAAATACAGCAATAGTTATGAAGCAAGTACTCACTGGGGTTCTTTAGAAATAGTCACCATAGGCATTCAGACACGCATCCCACTGCATGGGTAGACAGCCGATGCCGTCCGAGAAAAATGACTTTGGTTGCTTATTGAACCATTTGGTCACCGAGGCCCTGACGTCTGCATCGGAGTCGAATCGTTGTCCCGTTAGAGACTTTTTTAAGGGTCCGAATAAATGAAAGTCACATGGTGACAGATCGGGGCTGTAGGCTGGGTGTGGCAGAACTTCCCACCTTTTCCTTGCTAACGCTTCCTGCACAATGTTCGCAACATGTGGACGAGCATTGTCGTGCAACAGAATCACATCACGCGAAAGCATGCCGGGTCGTTTATTCTTGATGGCTGTATGCAGGTTGTCTAGTGTGTCTTTGTAGCGGATGGCATTGATGTTCAAGCCAGGCTCTTTAAAGTCAACCAATAGAAGCCCTTCATGGTCAAAAAATGCGGTCAGCATAACCTTACCGGCGGAAATCTGTGACTTGAATTTTTTGGGTTTTGGTGATCCGGGATGTTTCCATTGCGTGCTCGCTGTTTTGCCGCACGGCTCAAAGTGGTGGCACCACGACTCATCGCCTGCCACTATGCGCAACAGAAATGCATCACCCTCCTCTTCGTAATGCAGCAGGTTGTTCAAACTCCACCCCATGCGTTCTTCCTTATGGCGATGGCTTCTTCTGTCGCAACAATATGCATCTGACATGACCGCGGAAGATCTTTCGTTAACTGACGTCCTTCTCGAAACATTCGTGCCCAGTCTTTCACTGTAGTCTTAGACACACTTTTGTCACCATACACTGCTTTCATTCGGCGATGAATGTCGGCTGGTCGACATCCTTCGGCTGTTAGGAACTGGATCACCGCTCGCTGATTGACCTTGGACGGATTCCGTATCACACCGGCCATTATTTTAACGGTCTGCAGCACAAACAATGAATACTAGGAGAATGAACACTTACACACTTGTACATTCGTATGTGCTTATTACGTCAGATGTGACGTCATTATGCTCCTCCTACAAATGTCCACTTCGCGCAGCACGGGCGGGTTTCATTTGAACACGCCTCGTATATATATATATATATATATATATATATATATATATATATATATATATATATATATATATATATATATATATATATATGGCACATCTTGAGAGCTCAGTGTTACTAAAGTAGATCCTAAAAGCTCCTGGGTTGCTGACCCGTGTTCTAAGCTATATTCAACAACATGAGACGGATATTAACTTCTAAACAAATAACAAACAAATTAAAACTGAGAGACACCTTCTGGTGCTATACGTACTCTTCATTCTACTGTGTACAGAAACATGGACGATGAACAAGCAGTTACAAGAAAGAGTTTAGCATATCAAGCACGTGATATATATATGTCCTTTAACAATGTGTGAAAGTGGTCGGAGTGGCTAAGAAGTATGGCGTCCGCCTCGAATTCTAGAGGTACCAGGTTCGATTCCCAGTAGAGGGAATATAATTTATAGAGATTTTTTTTTCAGAACCAGTGGTGCTAATGTCCTACTCCCCCCTGGTCTCATGGGTAGTGAGATCGGATGCGTAGCCTTCTCGGATAAGGGCGAAAAAATAGGAGGTCCCTTGTGCAAGTAGCGCACGTTAAAAATCCCAAGGCAGTTGGAAATCGTAAAGAGTAGGCCTATCAGGCCGCTGCCCTGGCAAAATTTTAAAAATTAGAAACCTACCCACCACAAAAAATATTTCTAGAATGTGTGATTCCTATATATACACCTTGGGATTCTCGCCGGTGCTACGGAGTTCGTGCACTGAGCTATGATCCTCCTTGTGTGATCTAAGGGAGGAGATCGGAGCACTTATGGAGTTGTCCGTGTGCAAGAAGATAGTCCTTAAAAAAAACCAAACCAAACTAACAATGTGCGAACAGTGTGAAAACATGCCTGCCTTGTAGAGCTTTGTTTGTTTGATGTGTTTGATTTGTGAGTGACGCGAGTGTCACTCGCTCTGAGTCACTCGCGCTGGACTGGTTAGAGTAAATGCTCAAAAACAATAGCGTTGTATTTTAGAGCGTCCGACTGACAGAGTGGTTAGAGCGCTGGTTTCTTGCAGGAAATGTGCTGGGTTTGATTCACGGTATCGTCACCCTCCAGTCTACACAGCTGTAAATAGATACGCAACTTTCCTCTTGAGTTAGGAAAGGAACTGGTCACCCCATCTCTCGTTACTGGATCTAGCATAGTGAAGTCCTTAACACTTTACTCCCTTACGGCATTATCGACTTTGGGACTACCTTTACCTTATACTATTTTAGTGTGTAATATATTTGTGTGTATGTGTGTATATAGGGCCGGTCTGAGGGCGGAGCGACCAGGATCTAAGCGCAATGGGCAAGGAGGCGCCGGAGAGTGGGAGACAAAAAACAAGAAGTATTTTTTTCGCCAAGAAGTGCACAAGAGCTTGAAAAGAAAGACATCTAACACGTAATCTCTCTTTAGCCTGGCTAACGATATAAAAAAAACCTGAAATAACTTTTCCTGAAATGCCATATAAGTCCAAGGTTTGCCTGTTTTCTGGATTATATTGGCCTATTAACCCTTCGTGTGAGATGAAGACATCATTTGTAACAAACATATTTCTCAGGGTAATGGCGCATCTAACGGCGTTATAATCTACAAGACGAATCCTAACAGCGTTAGAAAAAAACTACAGGTTATAGAGGTGAAATCTTGTGATATTTGCTTTAGTGTTCTTCGATTTGAGGACGAAAAGTATTCTTAGCAATAATAATTGAGTGTCAGAGATGAATGTCTTCGATCTTAGCATTTGCGGTGTCTTTGTTTTGTTGTAGATAAACGAGGCTGATGTTTTCTTCACATGAGGTCATCATCCCGTGCATCATCAACATTTAACTGGTGCCTTGAGGACTTGTTTTCTGGAGCCTACAGGCGAAGCTCATTGTGAGTCACAGGAATAGTCACATATGGTTAAATATGAGACGTAAAAGGGTTTAATTAGGCTGTCGGAAAAGGAATACTCTCAGCGCTGCATGTCGAGATACAGTAGTAAAAAGTTCTACGTCATAGAGACAGTGACGTAACAGACTGAACAGTTTAGACCACGCGAGAATAAAGCAGCAAGATGGGCAGAGGACTGATAAGAAGAATCCACAATTGTGGCTGAAGTGATTCTACATGGGATTTTCTACTAAAGGGTCATATGCAGCAATTGGAACATCTTCAAAAGAATGTATCCAAATAGAAAATTTTCGAGTGACATCATCAATAACTATATTAATTCCACTGTGGGAGATTGGCTGCGATGAAGGTCAACGAGCATACGCGCTGCTCTAATGTGAACTGGACTTGGTTCGATTCCCCAGTAAGCCACTCACGTCCGTTGTTTTTCTGTTGTCTAGTTTTCTACTTCTTTATTATTCACGAGTGCCTGAAAACATACCTTTATGTGTGTGTAATATTTATTTACTGTTCACAGGCCTCGGTTTTCCCTTCTTTATGTGTTTAAAACGTCTATACAATATCAAAACCTACCCTCTGTCCTGTACTTACTGTTCTTCTATAAAACCTACCCTCTGTCCTGTACTTACTGTTCTTCTATCATTTACCAGACACAGTATTAAGGTCTTTGTCTTGTGTTCTTCTTCTTCTTCCTTCCTCGTTCGCCCTGAAAAGGACGGTGCTTGCGTTGTGTCTGATTACGCCGTAGCTGTGATATCTGCACCTTTCGGTCGAAACATCCGACTTCAGCACGGCATTTTTTGGGACCCGGTTTGCCTTCCCTCTTCGATCCGTACTCGCTCAGCCAGACTGCACTACAGCAGACTGTTTCCAGGACCACCACGTGGAGGTGGAGTACGGTCTTGACCAGCTCTGGTTCGCAGGTCCTGATGCAAGCAGTCAAGCTATGGGTCGCTGACTGCATTCACTATTGCTGCATCTTTGGGTCCCTAAAGGGGAACAACAGAAGTGATTGCGTCATTAATAGGCTGGATTGCCCTAGGTAAATTTCCGGTGTTATGTGTTGCTGGTCGCACTAATAACCGCTGTCATCTAAGCATCTTTTTATGGTGCTTAGCTTGCAGGGAGGATAGTATGATTCGCTTCCATAGCTAGGCGGGGGTGCCACACGGAAGTTCCTGGGTTCGATTCCCCGGTAAGCCACTCACGTCCGTTGTTTTTCTGTTGTCTAGTTTTCTACTTTTTAATTATTCACGAGTGCCTGAAAACATACATATTATGTGAGTGTAATATTTATTTACGGATTGTGTCCTTTCTAATCAAGATAAAAAGTTAGTTGCTTATCCTTTACAGGACGTGGCAATCAACCCCAGCTTTTATTGGCTGTTTGTGATTTTTCTAGGCAATTTTTTCATTCAGTAGTTTGCCATTGCTTTCTGAACGGTACGGCGCTTATACCATTGTTTAAAATCCACACAAAGCGATCTGCTACCAAACCGCCTGCAGCAGGTTTCGAACCTGGTATATCTGGATTATGAAACTGCGTTCACATCCATTAGGCCACAGACGCCGACAATCAAGATAAGGTTGGTAAATTATGGCTTGATTCCATGCGTTAATCCTGCATAAAGATAATTATCCCATGAAATTCCTCAAGTCCTCAAGAAAAAAGAACATTATATCGTGAAGGGTAAAAGGGAATGTTTTCCCGTGTATCCCCCGTAAACCTGCTTAAAACCCTAAATCTTATGCCCATGAATAATTTATCTTTTCTAAGAGAAAGAAGGGAAGAAACAATCGCCACTGTCGTAAATTTTTAAAAAAGATAGGTATAGGGATTTATTTGGTCCCGTCTGAGTAGAGCAGAATGGTGGGGTATATGAGAAAGAAAGGTGTTAGAATAGATTCCACAAGTGAAATAGATTAAGGTGAAGATCCGTCTCTGAAATGAGTGGTTTCTCTAGTCCAGCCTATCTATACGACTAACATTAGAAGAAGACGATCTGTCACACTTCCCTATAGTGTTAATTATAAGCTATCCATCCATCCATCCATCCATCCACACACACACGCACGCACGCACGCACGCACACACACACACACACACAGAGTTATGTGACAGCAAGACACACAACCGTGAAACAAACTATGGATAATTGGGTATGGGGCTGACTAACAAGATAAATTAAGTTTAGTTTAGTTTATTATCACTTAAACTTTTCACAACATCAAACTTATAGAAATCAATATAAATCAAGTTTTACAGACATATGAAAATAACCCCATAAGTGCCCTCCCCTCTGTTGAGAAAAGATCCCGCAAGAAGTTAATAACCCAAAAGGTCAAAGATTAACACTAGGGTACAGAATAGACAGTATAGTAAGAACACAGTTTCTACTTGAGCTATCCAATAAAATAATCAGGTTAGCGAACAAAAAAAGAAAAAAGAAGTGGGAACAATGATTATAACAAAAGGAAATATTCACTTCTCTTTCTCTCACTCTGTCAATCTGTGGCCACATACAATCTCGCTTACCTAATAGTGATGGTTGTATCCATTGAAAACATACAATAATCCCTGTGCATATATTGTCAGGTGGGGTTGCCAAAGATAGCCCCAGTCCAGCCTAATATCGAGTAAAAATTACGAGGTGGACGACAACTTTGGTGTCTTAATGTTCCCTGGATGAAATCGCTGTCACCACAAATAGTTACTGAAGCAAGACGTGCTCTGGACGCTCACTGTTGGAAAAGAGGATACATTAATTCCCGTAGTGCTAAGCATCTAGTTGCGAAGCTAAATGTTATCATATGTAATACTGATGATGATGATGGTAAATCCTATCGGCTGACTCTTTGAGATGAGTTCCGATTATGAAACAGTGTATAATCCTGGATAAAAATTCACTTGGGTAAACGACTGTCAGTAGTCGGGAAAAATGTTATATATATTGCCATAGCGGGCTGATAAAATTGAATGGAAAAATCTGGGTATATTTGTATGTCCCTTTACTCAAATTTACAGTTTAAAAAATGTTAGTGTCTCGCCCTGGAAATTCCTGTTCACACCGGCACGGGGACGAACGCCAAGGAAAACGACAACTATTATTCCTTCAGTAACTGAGTCAAAGACCACAATAGAGAAAAAAACCGCTAGCCGCTGGTGATAAGGTTGATAATAATGTTGGATTTTTATTCCCGTTAATGATATCCACCAAAAGATAGATATAAGTGGATGGAAGCAGACATCATCATCATCATCAGTTGATAAGATCTCTATGGTGTTGTTTGCTCCACTGTAGTGTATGGAATGTCAACTTGACCTACGCAGTGGTGTGTAGACATGGATTGAGTGTACAATGTGCGAATGATAATAAGGGTTCGTGTTGTTGACAAATGTTCTTTTCTCACACTCATGTATGACTGGAAGTCATCGACACCAACGACTGTGTACCCTTTTCTAAAGTTTAATTGGACGTACACACTCGACAGCACAGATAGTGACAAATCACAGGTTGGCATAATACATCATAGTACAGTGGATAAATGGTCTTGCAATGTTACATGGGCACTCATGTAGAATAAGTGTATAATGGACTGTCAGTAGCCAAGCACTCAGTATCGCCCATACATATATCATCTGACTTCACTGACTGAGCACGTCAGCTTATAAACAATATTTCAGATGGCTTCTAAACCTAATCTCGTCTAGCGACGATTCTTCAACATAATGTTCAGCACATATTTTTTCATATAATAATATTGAACCGCTAATAACGGGTTCTCATGTGTAGCAGTGATCTCTGGACTAAACAAGCGATAATACGGGCATCCCCTTTCTCTTCTTGAAAGTCGCTACATGTTTTGGTTCCAAGATGGCTTCACTCGTGAACTGTCACTCACGTTTGGATGCAGATAATGAATCTGTCCTAAAGTTAGTCATTCATAAAACATTGCATTGCTCTGTAGATTTGATCATGAACAATTGACTGCAATCTACAGGATATAGTGCTGCTAGGAATCGAAGTCGTTTTCATCGAGTCAAATATATTCTCTTAGACATTCAAATCGTAACTATCGAAAATGGTGGCTTCGATCGAGAGTTCATAAGAGTATCTTTGATTACCTTGGTAGAGGGAATATGAAACTGCCATTCCTTGGCAATATGAATAAACACTGGGGTAAAGCATACACGATAGGTTTAGACGACTATCACTTTCCCCACAAATACTGAGATCACTTTTTCCCGGCGACAGGCCGACATAGGAAACACACAGTCCCTATCAGGACGAAGCCAAATCACACCACACTCTAGCGACACATCCGCCGAATAGCCTTTGACCTCTCTAGAGACAACAGAACATATAGTTCTACTTAGATATGTAAAGATATACAGATATAAGACAGACTCGTCCTACTCAGACAAACAATACACATAAATTCAGGCCATAGATATTCTGAAGCAAGAACAATCTATTATTACCCAAACAACGAATAAATCGCAGTAAAATGGATTTATCCGCGGAGTTTGATCGACGAGATGGCACAACTTTCAAGGGAAGTAACTCAATAATGACTTTCCCTTAAGCACTAAAAAATTACCTATGTATAATATTGTAAGATATCAAAGACTGCACGTAACAGTCTTACCACACCTCCCGGGAAAAAAAAAAAATGGAACTTTTTTTTTTTTTTTTGAAATACATCTAGGAGCAACGTACAATAGGCTCACAACGCATGAATAATGCGCAGATGAAAATATCAGGAATACCTATAACGCCTAATATGAGGCTAAGTCGACTTATGGAGCGACTAGTGAGAATGTGTCTCATAAACTGAGAGAAATTATTTCTCTACAAGTATATTTTTTCCAGGAAGGTGTCATCAAAGTATAATACAATTCTGGCAATTACACAATGCCTAAAAAATTCATATCATCATTTCGCTTTAGATATCTTAAATTTATGATTTATGAAGAAAAAATCATCAAAGCACAGCGGTGAATAAACATCCATGAACCGCTATGTAGTGATACAATCATTATATTATTAAATTACAAATGTGTATCTATCATGATATAGAAAAGGAACTACTATAGAACTAGACATATCAAGAAGTCTAAGCCCTAATAGTTATGTGGAATCATGTGGGCATCTTGACAGAATGTCTGCCATCACATTATCTGATCCACGAATAGCTCGCACAGAGAAATGAAAAGGTTGAAGAGCAATTGCATATCGAGTAGACCTCGAGCTCTTCAAATTCTTACTCTGTATAGCAGTAAGAGCTTTTTGGTCGGTTTCTACTATGAAATGTGCGCCTAGAAGGAATCTCTGTAGTTTGAGGATCGACCAAACCATAGCTAATAGCTCACGGTCTAAAACCGAATAATTCCTTTCTGCCGCATTAAGTTTTCTGGAAATATACATTACAGGATGCAGAGTTCCAGAGTACTCTTGCATTAGTGCCGCTCCAATCCCAGTGGATGAAGCGTCACTACGAAGAACGAATGTCTTATCTTTAGTGGGTAGCACTAAAATAGGTGGTGTTGAAAACAATGTTTTAATCTTATCCAGAGAGCATTGGCATTCCTGAGACCAGTGGACCACATTAGGCGAACCTTTCTTTAGAAGTGTTGAGAGAGGTGCCATGATAGAGGATAGATTCTGAATGAATCTGCCATAAAATTGAATAAGACCTAACAGACTTCTCACCTGTTTTTTAGTCTTAGGGATTGAGATGTTAAGTATCTTACTAGTATTATGGTCCTCTGTCTTTAGGAAACCATGACCAACTCGGTGGCCTAGGAAAGAAATTTCGCTAAAACCAATATAGGCTTTAGAGGGTTTCGCTGTCAGGTTGTGCTCACGCAAAGTAGACAGCAATTCATCTAACCCTGAATAGTGATCTTCCCAAGTATCGCTGAAAAGACAGATGTCGTCTAGATATGCAATGACATCTGACCGATAAGATAGGATTCGGCGCATCATGCGTACGAACGTAGCTGGTGCGTTCATAAGACCGAAAGGCATAAAATTCCATTGGAACAAACCTCTAGGTGTTGAAAAAGCCGTGAGAGGTTTGGCGCGTTCAGATAAAGGAACTTGCCAATATCCTTTAGACAAATCAAGTTTAGTGAAAAAATGAGATTTGGAGAGTCGAGTAAGTAGCTCTTCCAGTAAAGGCATAGGTTCGGCATCGAACTTCGTTACTTGATTCAATTTTCGATAGTCAACGCAAAGACGTATGTTATTGTCTTTTTTACGCACAATAACCATCGGCGAAGAATATGCAGAGGTGGATGGTTCGATTATTTTCAAATCTATCATCTCATCCAACTCTTTCTCGACCTGTGCTTGAAAATGTATAGGTATAGGATAAGGTCTAACCCTAATAGGAGTATGGTCAGTTAGAACAATGTCATGTTGAATGACATTCGTTTGTCCAGGGATGTCAGTGAGTACATCCTGAAATGTTTGCAACATAGTTGAAACTTGTCGCTGTTCTCCTAGAGACAAATCAGGAGAGACAGTAACGTTCTTCCATGATTCACTGGAATGAAGTGGGATCATTGGAAGAGGAAGATTTACATCTGAAAAACTTGTTTCCTCATCCTGTATCACGGACAGTGATGAGTAATGACCATGTTGTACTGGAGAATTGTCCGTTGCTTGGAAAATGGGTTGCAAATAATCCGGACGTTCATGGAATTCAGTAAGCATATTGATGTGGAAGGTTTTATGCTTCCCATCAATATCGACAATATAGTCGACATCGGAAATTTTCGATATTATATCGTACGGACCTTTCCAAGAAATAAGTAATCTGTTTTCCCTACAAGGTAGTAATACAAATGCTTTGTCACCAGGACAAAGTTGTCGTAAGCATCTCTTCTTATTGGCAAATTGCCTTGCCTTCTGTTTCGCAAATTCAGAAGAAGAAGTTGCTAATTTGCATGCTTCGATAATTTTTTGTCTCAACGCGATGACATATTCGTAGGATGACTTTGTGTCATCGTCAATATTGTCAGATGTTATGAGATCGTGAAGCAACGACATAGGGCCACGCGGACGCGCGCCAAAGACGAGTTCAAAGGGAGAAAATCCCGTATGTTCATTGGGTACCTCTCTGTAAGCGAAGAGGGCCGCAGGTAAAACTCTGTCCCAGTCTTGAGGATGATCCTCAGTTATCTTCCCCAGTAAGTTTTTAAGTGTTCTATTAAGGCGTTCGACCATACCATTAGACATTGGATGGTAGATACTACTTAAAGATCTATCTATCTGCAGGGTAGACATTACTTGAGACATGGTATCTGATATTAGTTGGGTGCCATGGTCTGACAATATCTCTCCGGGGAACCCCAGACGAGAAAATATAAGCCAAAGAGCATCTGCAATATCAGCAGTAGTAATGCTCTTCAGAGGAATAGCCTCTGGCCAACGTGTGCACATATCAACACACGTCAAGATAAACTGATGTCCTCTGGCAGACTTGATCTTAAATGGACCAATAATGTCTATGGCCATTTTTTGAAACGGCCGAATAGGAATGTCCGCCGCCTGAATGGGTGCAGCATGCCGTGGACCTTTGGATTTAACTTCCTGACATACTTTACAAGATCGACAATAAATACGTATGTCCTTGTTTACCAATGGCCAAAAGAAAGCCGCAAGGACTCTTGACTTAGTACGGGAAAAACCCATGTGTCCAGCACACTGAGAGTCGTGAGCGTGCTGCAAAATTTTAACTCTCAAATTCTTGGGAACCAGGATTTGAGAATGACTTGACGTAATGGAGTCTTGAACCATACGTACAAGTACGCCATTCTTCTTTGTAATCCACGATTTACGACTTGTGTCCTTATTCGGATCACCTTTAGTTGCAAGAATGAAGAATTTCTTCAGAGTGGGATCATCTTCTTGCTGTTTTATAAACGAGTCACGAGAAATTACCAAGGGATTATCTTGGTTATGCACTTCATTATCTTCAATAGATGAAGTTTGAGGCACATTAAGAGCCTGAGCTCTAGTGACTACAGCGTTAGCAATCTGCATGTTTTGCCTTTCCCACGTGGAAATTTGTTGCGGAGTGCATTCCTTGACTCCATGAATGCGACCGATGATGAGGTCAGCGATCGGATTCGGAAGAAGACATGCGTGTACATCTCCCGTAAAGAAAGGAGTAGCAATCCTAATGATAGCAGTAGAGTATTTCTCTAATGTGCCGCCAAATGTTACACATTTGACTACTTGTCCAGTGGCACGGGAAGGATCTACGAGTGACTGCCTAACACCAATTGTGGTGCATCCAGAATCAAATAGCACAGAGACTGGATTGTTATTCACTAAACCCTTATGTAAGACAAGAGACCCTCTTCCATCATGCGCGACTGATGCCGGAAGAGCAGGAAGAGGATGGCCACAGCTTAAAGTAGACACTGTGGTTGGCTCAAATAACGTTTTGCATTGGGGGCACTGAGATGCTCTCCCAAAATCAAAAGCGGCACATGCCATATTACTAGCATCATTATTATCTTTACTCTGTTTATAGGCTTCATGGGACTCTTGTTGTACAGAGTTTGCCTGAAAATGTGGTTTATGTCTTTTGTTTTGAGATCTACCTCGGTTATTATCACCTCTGTAGTTATTGTTACCTCTATTGTAACCCCTATTTGGGTTTGAGTCATAGTTCCCTTGGTTACCATTATCATATTCATTATAATGAGTATCTCTGTAATTATGATCTTGTTGACTCCAAGACGGATAACCCTGATAGTTTCTATAATTACTTCCTCTACGGAAATTCCTATAATTATGACCACCCCTGTGTCGAGAGCTATCAGGTCGTCTCCAGTTCTTTGAAGAAGAACCCTGAAATGATTGGTTACCTTGGTTTTGATAACTATTATGTTACCTTTTTTATCAAATCTGTTTTGAGGTCCCTGAAATCTGTGTGAATAATTGGGATTGTATGGTGTTGCTGAAGCAACTGGCATACTCTCCTTAATCTTAGTGTTGCCAAAAGTCACGTCGGGGTGTGCAGTGACATATTGGGAACAATATTCTTCCATTTCTTTTAGAGATTTGGGTTTACGCTCATGTATAAATTCAAGGAAAGGTTTGTTCACACATGACATAATCTTATCTCTGAGCAACAAATCCATAAGTCCTTCATACGTTTTTTTCTGTTTTGGAAAGCTCAATCCAACGATCAACTGTGAGACGTGCCTTTGCAGTGAATTCTGAGAATTCTACACCCGTCTCAGGTACCATCGTCTTAAATAAAAGGCGATAGCCTTCCTCACTTAGCTGATATTTTTTTATCAAAGCCGCCCTAATGACATCATAATTATCCTTATCTGCTTCTCCTACAAGGCATAATCTAGTCAAAGATTCACCTTTCAAGTTTTCTGATAATTGATTAGCGTATTGTGATTTATCCACATTATGTGTACGACAAGAACGTTCAAATCTATCCAGCCAGAATGTAATATCGTCACTGGACTGATTGAACGGTGGAACCTTAACCTTGTAAGTAGAAGGTTTACCATTACCACTAGATGCCTGATTAACATTACTCATACTTGTCAATCTCAATTTCTCCAACTCAAATTCATGTTCTCTTATTGCTTTTTTCTCTTCAGCATCTAATCTTTTTTGTTCAGCCTCCCTGTCTAATCTTTTTTGTTCAGCTTCCCTGTCTAATCTTTTTTGTTCAGCTTCACTGTCTAATCTTTTTTGTTCAGCCGCAGCTTCTCTTTCTATTTTTTTTTGTTCAGCTGCAGCTTCTCTTTCTAATTTTTTTTGTTCAGCTTCAAATCTCCTTTCCTCCACCTGCATCTGTAATTTCTTTTGTTCAGCAGCAGCCTCAGCTTCTCTTTCTAATCTTTTCTCTTCCGCCATAGCTTTTCTTTCTTCTGCAGCTAATCTTTTCTCTTCTGCCATAGCTCTTCTCTCTTCTGCAGCTAATGCTTTGTCATATTGAGCAACTGCCCATTGTTCTAATTGTTGACCAGTTTTATCAAGGGCTTTCCCTTGTATAATGAAGTATTCTAATGTAGACATGGTGTCTAACAATAATACTAATCACCTGAAATAATAATAATACCACAAGTTCTTAATGACTTGATTAATCAGTATACTATCCCAATATCTGTGGGTCACAAGCCTTTAATAAGGTCTTGTATAATAGTAATAATAATCAGGTACTGGTCTATACCATAATCCAAGTGCAGTGCACAGGCAATTGTGTCTTATGAAATATACCTATATAAAACATATGTCAACCAACAGAATACATAAAGTACAAATAGGACTGACAATACAAGAACGTTTGCAGAAATCAAAATAAATCAAATAGGGAAATCAATGAAAATAATCACTGAATCTGCAAAGAATAACAACACCAATGACGTCACAATATATGAATACAAATTGTGAATAGAACTGAAAGATAGAAAAGAGTAGACCAACAAATTACAAACAACTCAAAACAAAACTAAAGAACAAAGAAATATTACAAAAATAACAATAATTACAGTCTTCACAGCTAACACAAAAGCAACAGTTGTCGCAGCAAATTTTCAATCAAGAAAATTGCACCTATAGAAAACGCCCACAACGGACCCTCTATGACGTGGGATATTCTGTTGTGAGGACGCCGCCCAACCTTAAACACAACCCGCTGACATAGAAACTAACATACTATACAAACAAATAACATGTAAACATAAATATATATAAATTATGTGTATGATAGTATGTGTTGCAAAATAGGCTCAGTTTTACAGTAATGGCAAAGTTATTTTTATGAAAATAAACAAACTGCCACTTTATTCAATTAAACATTCTGGCCTTAAATATTAAAGTTCATATATGGAAAACAAGAAGATCCATCGATGAAAATAGGACTTCTTAGTACACAAATACTGTCTTCCTGTTAACATTGACAAGAATTGATCCAACTGTTCTGTGAAACTCTGTAATGTCTAATGTAAAACTGTCAACAACGCTGGCTACATACTGCATTCACTTGACAGGTCACGTGACGAAGTGTTGACAAAGAGCAAACCAATACTGCAAGTGTGTCGTATCAGCCACAGGAAACGGTCTGGTATCGGTAATCTGTTGACTTCTGAACTTCTGCGAGGTCAAACCCAGAAAGCTGGTCCACCAGTTGATAAGATTGATAATAATGTTGGATTTTTATTCCCGTTAATGATATCCACCAAAAGATAGATATAAGTGGATGGAAGCAGACATCATCATCATCATCAGTTGATAAGATCTCTATGGTGTTGTTTGCTCCACTGTAGTGTATGGAATGTCAACTTGACCTACGCAGTGGTGTGTAGACATGGATTGAGTGTACAATGTGCGAATGATGATAAGGGTTCGTGTTGTTGACAAATGTTCTTTTCTCACACTCATGTATGACTGGAAGTCATCGACACCAACGACTGTGTACCCTTTTCTAAAGTTTAATTGGACGTACACACTCGACAGCACAGATAGTGACAAATCACAGGTTGGCATAATACATCATAGTACAGTGGATAAATGGTCTTGCAATGTTACATGGGCACTCATGTAGAATAAGTGTATAATGGACTGTCAGTAGCCAAGCACTCAGTATCGCCCATACATATATCATCTGACTTCACTGACTGAGCACGTCAGCTTATAAACAATATTTCAGATGGCTTCTAAACCTAATCTCGTCTAGCGACGATTCTTCAACATAATGTTCAGCACATATTTTTTCATATAATAATATTGAACCGCTAATAACGGGTTCTCATGTGTAGCAGTGATCTCTGGACTAAACAAGCGATAATACGGGCATCCCCTTTCTCTTCTTGAAAGTCGCTACATGTTTTGGTTCCAAGATGGCTTCACTCGTGAACTGTCACTCACGTTTGGATGCAGATAATGAATCTGTCCTAAAGTTAGTCATTCATAAAACATTGCATTGCTCTGTAGATTTGATCATGAACAATTGACTGCAATCTACAGGATATAGTGCTGCTAGGAATCGAAGTCGTTTTCATCGAGTCAAATATATTCTCTTAGACATTCAAATCGTAACTATCGAAAATGGGGGCTTCGATCGAGAGTTCATAAGAGTATCTTTGATTACCTTGGTAGAGGGAATATGAAACTGCCATTCCTTGGCAATATGAATAAACACTGGGGTAAAGCATACACGATAGGTTTAGACGACTATCACTTTCCCCACAAATACTGAGATCACTTTTTCCCGGCGACAGGCCGACATAGGAAACACACAGTCCCTATCAGGACGAAGCCAAATCACACCACACTCTAGCGACACATCCGCCGAATAGCCTTTGACCTCTCTAGAGACAACAGAACATATAGTTCGACTTAGATATGTAAAGATATACAGATATAAGACAGACTCGTCCTACTCAGACAAACAATACACATAAATTCAGGCCATAGATATTCTGAAGCAAGAACAATCTATTATTACCCAAACAACGAATAAATCGCAGTAAAATGGATTTATCCGCGGAGTTTGATCGACGAGATGGCACAACTTTCAAGGGAAGTAACTCAATAATGACTTTCCCTTAAGCACTAAAAAATTACCTATGTATAATATTGTAAAATATCAAAGACTGCACGTAACAGCTGGGTTTTGACCAAGCCTATATTGGAAAGAAAACAAACATTTAACCAAAATGACAAGCCTATGCTATCACGCGTAAAATGTGATCTCTTATCCTCTCTGTCCTCTAATTAAATTAAAAGGCACACGGTATTTTATGCTTATACTATCGCGCTTCGCTTAGCAAGTACGGTTTGGGGTTTTTGGCATGCAGCAGCCCCCCCCCCCCCCCTCCGATAAAACGCTAAGCGCACGATGTCAGTTATAAGTTAATTGTGACTACGTCCTAAACAAATATCGCCTGTCATTACTAGCTAGTTGATTAGTGGCGTCTATCGTTTTTAACACATGATATAAACACTAGTCATTTAAAATAATTTTACACACAAAGACATATAATGCGCATACTACTCTGTAACTTTTAACATTATACTTAAGTCAGCTAAAAAATGGTTGATGGATTTCACATTACTGAACCACTGGCAAGAGAATTTCCGCGCGTTTTCTATTTCGCTAGTCTTAACGCTAGGGAATAGCAGTGAACAACAATGGTAAAACTTTTAACACATTTAATACTTAAGCACAACTTAAATTATTACCACAATCAGAAATTTAAATCCCCACGGGACAATTTAACACATTTAACGAATAAAATGGTTCCTAGTCTGGCGTGATTAGATTTATCAAAAATAACTGACTAGGAGAGAAGGCAATATATATATATATATATATATATATATATATATATATATATATATATATATATATGTATATATATATATATATATATATATATATATATATATATATATATATATATATATATATATATACTGATTTAGTGCAATATCTCTAACAGATGTGAAAATTCACCTACGGCCGTATCAGGGAAATCATCGAGCTAAACTTCTAAGATAAATGATTCTACTGTTCGCTCACTCGCTATGCCGGAACGACATCAAAGACATCCCTTGCGAACGGGCTTTCTTAGATTATCTCCGCCTGCCGTAGATCAAATACTTAGTTAAGTCCCCCTGAAAATGTAAACATCAAAGGTACGGGAATAATATTATGGCCCTTGATTCTTCAAACAAACAAACCGTTATATATTCTACGCGCGCCTGTCTAATTGCCGATAATTGGCAAATCGCTAGCTTGAGAATTCGGGTAAGCATACGTGATTCGCTCCCTTGTTACCTGGCGTTGTGAAAGTAGGTAACCAAATCGTTAGCGCAAGAAAGACAGGAAAAATAGGCGTGGCTACAAATTATGAGTCAGCAGACAGCGAATTGCGTGGTTCACTTTAGCAAAACGTAAATGCTAGTTAAGGAAGCAAACGTGGTTGGATCTCCGTGGCTATATTTACATCACACGTCACAGCCACAAGCAATGCTTTGGAGGTAAATACCTTCTTGCTAAGGTGCTACATCAGAATGATTCTCAGACATTTGGTTTAAGGTTGAATTTGTTTGTCCATGACTAATTTTTTTCATGTACGAACTTGTTCCGATTTACATCTTCTAGATTGTAATGAATAAAGTGACAGAATATAGAAAATGAAAGAAAATGAAGAACGAAATTAAAACAGACAGTCGAAATCTGAGGTCTTGGTCTTTTCGTGCAGTTAGATTAAAGGATTTTGGTCATCGTTCGTTCAAGTATTAACATATTGGTATTCTTCATGTTGCTTCACTTGATTCTTTGTTGTTGCTGAGAAACTGGTGAACAATAACCCCTATTTAAAGGATGCTGAAGAAGTAAGGGTACATGATCAGGTTCATAATAAATAAAATAATCTACGAAGAAGTCACAGAAAGTACTCCACTATACATCCATATTATCACCACTCATGGCCTTAACAATTAACAGTTACGAAATTATTTTAAGGACCAGGGAACCAACTGCCGGAACGTTGGTTTGCGATTCACAACGATACCAAGAACAACTGTGACATGTGAATCCCTCTACCTATTCTTATATTTCTTTTATAAAGTGGTAAAAGGTGTTTCTTTTTAATTCACTGGCAGTTGAAATTAGGCTTAGGGCGTTATTCATTAACTTTGTTCTTTCACGCTCTCTCATTTCACCACTCTACTTTTTTTCCCGTATCCACCATGTTTTCTTTTTTGCACAATTAATTTTGAACTGTTTTCAAACTGACCACCTGTTGTCGGATATCTATGTTTGACTCTTTTTATATCTCTAATCTTCCTTCGTTTTTTTTTCTTCATTCGGCTAGATACAACACTAGGTAAAAACATCTGCTGCTAGATACAACACTAGGTAAAAAAATCTGCAGGTTCAACCCGACAAACTCCCACCCCTCCCAACCATAAACACTCAAGTCTAGTGACACTTCGATAAATACTCTATACTTTGACTCATACGGACGTCGCACACTGATGCAAGTCTATACTCTGACACATACATGTCGCACCATTACACATACATACGTGGCACACTTAATTTTGCTCTATACTCTGACACTCATATGTCACGCAATGACACATACAAACGTCGAACATTTAACAATACGCCACACTCTTGATACATAATCTTGTCAGACACCAAAGCATACACAGAACTATAGCAGACGTTTGGTCAAAACACGCCTTCACTGAATAATACCAGCGCGTTAGTTCGGACAATTCCGTATAACTTCCGGCAAGATCGTGCAGGAGCTTTAAATACAACTAGAGAAAATTTAGAAAAGTGATGATACACCCAAAAGGTCACAGTTGTCGGCACATGTCTGTGCGAATGCACAGATCGGTCCTATTTACACAAATCAGAAAAAAGAGATAGCTACTGAACAATACAAATCATCTTCAAATTATACGCCTAGAGGAAAGGTGAAGATCCGTGCACAGGTGACATGAATATTAACAATATATAAACGCCATGAGAGGAGACAGTCAACAGTACCAAGGTGCTAAAGAAATCCAATTGAATGGTAGTATCAAGGTCAATAATGGAAATTTCCTTACCATGGTGTAAGAACAAATAAAGAACTGGATTGGTCATTCTGATAATTTAAATTGGCCAGCTCCACTAGATTCCTTGGGCATCCCAGCCAGTAGAATATGAGTTACAAGTGAATTATGAAAAGCCAAATAAAGAAGAAATAAAGAAAGCCATCTAGTTCCAGAGATTAAAATGCTGAGGCCCAGATGGCATTCCGACAGGAGTCTTCAAAGCAGACACAGACACCTTTACAGTGATAACTTCAAAATTGCTTGGTAAATTGTGGAAGAGAGGATAAATACCAGAAGACTGAAAAGATGGACGTATGATTAAATAGTAAAAGTAGGTAGATTTGTATGAGTACACAAATTACAGAGGAATAATACTTTTATCGGTATGAGGAAAAATATTAAACAGAATCATCCTGGCAAAATTAAGAGGGTGTAGATTGACAACTGATGGAGCAACAGATACAATTAAGAATAAAAAAATCATACAGCCAGGTAATCTTACTCTTCATATTAGAAGAACAGAGCTTAAAATACAATTCACCATTTTATTTTGGAGTTGTGGGCTATGTTTAGCAAACGAATTGCTGCAGTGAGTGATAAGGCACTGTGGAATTGCCCAAGAAGTTTACTAACCTAATAAGCAAAAGGTATGAGAACATACAATAGAGAGTTCATCATAAATGACAACTTTACGGCGCATTTCGAGAAAAGAACTTGATTGCCTTTTGTCCCAAATTACCTTTTTACTGACTATACATTGGATTATGAAAATTATAACATCAACCATCAGAAAAAGGCATTCACTGGACTTTGATAAAACAGCTCAACGATCTAAATTTTACCAATGACTCTGCCCCTCGGATAACACTAAACTCAAGTACTTCCGGTCTCACTTCATAGACTGCTGTCAAGTTCGTATAGAAACTTAATAAGATAAGAGACAAGTTGCAAGAGGAGATGTCATGTAACAAATCTGTCTTCATTATTGGCAAATATCTGCGCCATCCCACATGTTGGATCCGTTTGAAGAAAACAGAGAAAAAAGTTGCAGCAAAACATAAATCATCTTCACACCAGCACATAAAAGACATGAATATTTAGAGACGTAACAAAAACGATGTAAGACAAAATGAGCAGACTGGATGAGAGGTCACAGCAATTAACCGAGAAAATCCACAAGAAAAAGAAAACCCCAAAGAAAATGAGAATAATGTGGCAAATTATAGCCAGATTAATAATAATAATAATAAATTCTTTAAGCACCAAACACGGCGCATAAGGCAGAAACCAGTGCTCTCCAGGTTGTTCTTTGTGACGCCACTCCTCTTAGCTCTTGCACATTATATAGGCTCAACGTTCTTCCTTCTCTTATTATTGTTCTTCTGAGTGTTTCTTTTGGTCTTCCTTTTTTCCTCTTACCCTCAGGAACCCAAGTGAGCGCCTGTAGTGGTATTCTGTTGTTTTGCATTCGTAATAGTTATCTTAGATTAGGAGTTATCTACCCTTCCAAGATGGAGGTGAAATTCTTTTCTCACCTTAGACGCCGAAAGAAAAACATCAGGAATGTGTATATTTCGATGGATTGTACCATGTTATGTTAAATTATAGAATAACAGATACATCAGAGTATCTAGTGGTGTAGATATTTTCCTATAACTGACCTCGAAACCCTCGAATCGGTCGGTTGGATAGGAGGGTTGATCAGAGAGTTAACAAGTCACTATCGTAAAACAAGCGATTGTTACCGAAACAGAACCAGGCTCGACAGTAAACATGACTCATTCTAATATCTTGGGGGCTAAGGAGATAGCCAGATTACGCTTGGGGAAACACCCCTACATGATGTGGACTCATACATAAATTTTGGCACCAACATATAAAAAGATGGGAAATGAAAAGTGATATAAAAATATACAGGGTAAGACAGGTATCAGGCATTTATAAATATATTGGATAAAAAAAAAAGAAGCCAAGCCCAGCATAACTGAAATATCAAAGCAGTCTTGCGGCATGGATCTGAAATATGGAAAAAAAAAATACAACTAAGAAATGTCAGACCTAAACACTGATTTGCCTTTTTTTAAATAACAGAAGGATCTACAATTTTAGAATGAGTCATCTGAGAAAAGCGGTTAATAAAAAGAGGCCCAATTAAAAACTGGAATATCACTGCTATCGTTGAAAGCAGTTGATGTTGAGGATTGTGCAAAAACAAAAAATCAATCAATAGTGAGGATAATTTACGATCAACAAAAAGCGCGGCACTATAAGCTCAAACAACTTTCTTTAAGCCACGAGCAAGTAATCGTTATAATGTGCTCTATTCTGCTGCATGTCCGGGGACGGCACTAATTCTCCTGTCGTCATTTCCTTTTTTTTTTTCAGAAGTAAATCAACTGCACACAAAGAGTGGCACGAAAGCACAAAAACGTCATCTATGATGAGCAATGAAGCTTCCCTAGCTAAATATAGGATGGAGACACGTATTCATGCTTCTCGAAATGCTTCATATAAATGGGGAAAATTCCAGATGTTTTAGTAAAAAAAAAAAAAAAAAAAAAACACACACACACAAACACGCAGGCATAAATATTTATAAAAACACCCGCATGAAGAGATGGTAAGACATGCGCGTTATTTCAATAGGGCGTTCAATTTAGTTTCCAGACCGTAATTTGCGGCTTCTCCAGAATTTCCCGAAAATGATCCATGCAAAGATTGCAAGTTGGTGGGAACTGTCCACGGACGAATGTAACGGGACACTAAGGAAATTCTTTGTATAGGGAATATCGCTGGTGGTCGTATAACGTACGGGTCGTAAATCGAACGAAGTCGTATCGTATTACCAAGAAGTGTTGACTGAAATCACAGACATCTACTTTGACTATTCAAGGAAAAACAACGACAAAAACATCTGATGCGGCCTGGACATAACAGTTTTCTGTTTTCTTTTGTGCATTAAAAGGTAAAGGTAGCCCCAATATATACCCTGCCGTAGGGGAATGAATTGTTGCAGACTTCCCCTACAATAAGTGTCAGTTTTATGAGGTGGGGTGACATGCTCCATTCTCTAACTAAAGAGTAGAGTCAGGTACCCATTTATAGCTGGGTACCGCAATCATGTGTTGAACCCGATTCTCGGTACCTCGCGAGAGGCTAGCGTTCTAAATACCCTGCCATTAGGGCACTCTTAGTGTAGCAGGTAAACATAATCTCTTCATGGGGGAGAAGTGGTCGTTGGTTCAATTTCCAACAGTGTTATAGTTCTTTTATTTTTAACTTGCTATCACTACATTGTCTCTTTTCTTTTTCTTTACACCTTTTTAAATTATCGACCACGTTAGTCAGCAGCAGCCGGATCCAAGTAAACTATCTCTCGTAACTAGCTAACATTGTGTCAGCCTGATTGACAAGACGAGTATTGTTCTTCCCTGTTGTCTATTGTGTTCTTGTTTTGGTTGGTGTGTAATTAAAGCTGGAATATGGGAAACGGCGTCCAACTTAGCATGGGGTCCTGGTTACCACCACCGTTGCATATGATAGGCGTCGTCCGTGGTACCGTTATAATTGTGCATTATAATAAATTTCCACTTCTCTTTTGTATCCGTTGACGTGTAGGATAACATTCTGTCTCCGCTTCAAGTGTCTGTAGTCAAAAGCAGTTCATCAGCGTATCAATCAAGGCAAGACATTGTTTTTTTTGTGTGTGCATTTATCCATATAAGTTTTATTTTCTTTAACCTGCCATTTGGTTTAGCTTGATATTATATTATTTGACTCTTTCTCTATATCTTGCCCTTCTTTATTTATCAACATGCTTGTAAACCGTTAATAACGACGAGAAAAAGTAGAAATAAGAAGTCTCTGGTGGAAGAGAGCTTAATATATATATATACGTACGGTATATAAAGCAACAGGAAGTAAAAGCATTTAAGAATACACAATTATATTTTCTAATTGTGATGTCCAGATAATTATAGCAGCCTGGCAGGGATGGACAATATGAGAGAAATAATCTAGCGTGTATTCAACCAGGACGTTAAAGGAATAATCAGCAGTCAAACCCATCGACAATTGGTTCCTCCAAAAAATAACCAAGTTAAAAATGTTCAATACAAGATGAAATGACAAATAGTAAACTAGTTAATACAATTTAAGAAAGAAATTGCTCCGGCTCAAACTAGGAACAGGATACTTGAGAACAGAGTAAAGAATGTAAATAACTTGATACGATAAAATATTGATTGCTGGAATGCAAGAAATATGACCAACACAAACACACACACAATATAAAAAGTCACTGCAAAAATTACAAATCAGCAATGAATGTAGACAATTTGATTGATCAAAAAAACAAAACAAAAAGAAAAAAACACCCAAGAACTACACAAATTAATAACGTAATTTATCACAGAAACAAAAGCCACAATTTAACAGACAATCTGAAAACATGATTGAACGATCAAAAAATCGTCAGGCAGACCGAGAAATAATAATAATAAAAAGCATACACAATCAGAAAATGTCTCACACTATAGAAGGCGTCGCGATATAACTGACACATTCATGCATATGGCTAGTGGTTGAAAAGGGAAGTTACGCCGAACCGTAGCAAACATTAGAAGGAAAATAAAAACAGAAGGGATACTGAGCACCCATAGGTTTGTCCGGAGTGCGATGATGCCGATTCTGAAGAACAATAACTATATCCAAATTTTATCCAATAGGGCTTGGACCGGTTATTTTGTCCATTAATTCCAAAACAAAAATGTCACATAAGAATAGCGTCATAGACATAACAAATTATTTAAATAAAATATCATTGTGATGTCTATGTTGCACAGTTTCCGAATGACAGAATGGTTACGGCACTTGCCTCTCGCTGCAAAGTTAACGGGTTCTTGGTTCAAACATGATATCATCACGCTCCGGGTTCAAACATGATATCATCACGCTCCGGGTTCAAACATGATATCATCACGCTCCGGGTTCAGACATGATATCATCACGCAGCAGTCTACTCAGATGTACTTTGGGCACTTCCTCTCTTGAGTTAAGGAAGGTAAAGACAACGAGGGACATTGTTTAAATTAAATGATCCAGTGTAAAGAAATGAATACCATGGATGACACAGACAGAGGCAACGATTCGGCATGTAACCGCAGTTGAAATAAAATATTCAAAGGAGAAGAGTGAAGAATGACGGGGACAACCTGACAAACTACCAGCAAGTCATCATTAGCCTTGTCAGCGAGTGTACAGATTGGTGCAGTGGGAAAGCAGAGATGGAAATTAATCAGCTGATAAATGATTACACTGGGGATGATGGTGACATACACCATCATAGCTGGCAGACGCTGGAGTTATGTTGGTGTCATGAAATATTCTAATCCACATATATAAATTATTAGGTAAATATGAAGCCTAACAAATAAAATTAATAAAGAGAAGAGCAATGGTAAAATAACAGTGCTGTCACAAAGAATGTACTCGAAATCCCCCTTGTTTTCTGCTTCGTCTGCAAATTGTAACGCTTTCACGTTGATATAAAAGCTTACTGTATTATTACCCGCCTTCTTCAATGAAACGTGTGCTGCATTTCTAAGAAAAACATTGAGACGTACTGCGTAATGACCTAAATTAATCCTAACATTAATTATACTGCGTTACCAAAACGAACGAACAGATGGACAAAAGGATAAAGAGAGAGGGGAGGGCTGAAAATCAGGAACGCATGCATCACGCGTGTAAGTCTACATGCACTAATTTTTTTTTCAGACGGACAGTGATAAAATACACTACCCTTTCCCAGAGTTAGGTTTATAAATCAAAAAAAAACTCTTATTAGAAAAGATAACATTAGATGGGTTTACGGTTGAGAACATAACAGTACCCAGACAGCACATCTTCGAAACAGGAGGTAGAAGAAATTGCATATTTTGAATGCAGCCACGTAGCTCCTTTAAATTTGTATTTTTGGGTTCCTTAGGGCTTGCTGACAAATAATATGTAAAACGTTACGCAAATAGTCCAGGAATTAATAAATTATACCCAAAATAAAATATTGGGGGTGCCTGACAGCATAAAATCATTTCTGCTCATAAGATTTTTTTTTAACGTGTTTGAAAAAAATTTACGTTACAGAAATAGCCTACCATGTAAACTCCAAATTGATTGGAGCGCAACAAATGAAAGCCTAACCACGATTGGTCGGGCTATAAATACTATCTTGGTTGTTAGGGGAAACGGGGAAAGGTAACATTTTTTCAAACACTTGTCGAAACGGGGCTCATTGGTCAGACTCGCTGATATACACACTTGGGAGCGTTAGTTCGAAACCACTTGTTTAAAATAGCTTGATAAAGCATCAGTGCGTTGAAGCCAGCTTATATTTTGCTCAATAAAAGCCTGGAAGATAAGCAGATGGGAATTTGTGCCAGTTTGTGCCAGAATTCATTGCTAATCAACGTATCTGTGTTTATTCGTATGAATTGTGGGACAGTGGTCTTGGTGGTACTGAGCAGCACCTGGTCAGAGCTTTGCTGAATCCAGAGTCGGACAGCATACTCCTTGGTCTTTTTAGCTATCAGTGAGGTGTCTCCTGAGCCCAGAGGAGAATTCGAGCAGAGGAGTCCTTTCCTGCCGCCATCACGCCAGATAAGCGAATTGGCCAGCTGAGCTCAACATTATATCCCCTCATCTTGAAATGACTTAGTAAAAATAATATTAATTGGGGAAATTAATTGTCTTAATATCAGGAACTGAGAACATCTCCAATACTAATTTCCTTAAGACAAACTATTGAAGTCATGATGACAACTACCAACAGAGCTTGAACAAAACCAAACCAGTATTACCTCATACTACCATTACACAACTGACACACATAGGATATTTGTAATAATATATGTCACTACCAGATTCATATTAATACATTCTGTACATAACTTGTAATTAAAATTGATTGTGATTCCTGGTTCCTTTGTATTTGAATCAGGACACAAATACATTATTAACAGCACTGAATACATATTGTTATTTGAAACGTTACGAGTGACTTCTTTAAGATATTCTCATAGAGTGTTATATGTATGTGAGTGTCACAGTGTTGTTAAGAGTAGTGGATTAAATTAAATTGTTTATATGTCTGTTGTTGTGACTTACACTTCACCATACTCATACCCTAGACACATAACGTAGCATCACACTATTCCAGAATAATTCTGACTGAGATATATAGATATGTGGTAGCAAGTAAGGTTATCTATAATACACTACTCTTAATAGATATAGATACCTTCACAGCTGATCTCAGTCAGTACACTAAGTTCCCTATAAGTATTTATAACATCCCACTTCACCACAGTTGGCCACGTCCTCAGAAGAGACCCTGATGCCATCACAAGAACAGCTATGCTATGGACCCCTGAAGAAAAGCGAAAGAGAGGCCGAACAAAAAAACAACTTGGTGGAGATCTGTGGAGGCCGAGATGCAAAGAATGAACCAGAGCTGGGGCACTGCACGAAGGATGGCCGTCGACCGAGCAAAGTGGAAGCAGTTTGTTGCTGCCCTACGAGACGCCACCGGGCGTGATGCCACTGTCGGTTGCAAAGAATCAAAGAAGAAGAAGATGATGCCATATTATACACAGATGGGTCTTTTCTCTGTGGTGAGAAATCAAGATGTGGCTTCTCGGCTAGAGTAAAGGACAGGATCGTGTTTGATCAGAGCGCAGCTTACCTGGTAACAACTTTCAGCATGAGAATGGAGATAAAGGCGGATATTGCAGCCCTGAGGTGGCTATCTACAACTACATTAACCATGGAACTTATTGTCTCGGGATCTCAGTCCATGCTTCGGGAAGTCCAAAATGGATGGCTTCAACATGAAAGGAGAACATACACAGAGGCCTCAACCCTTCAACAACTGATGTGGATATATTGTCCTTGCCATGCAGAAGTACGCGACAAAGAGAGATCTGATAGACTTAGTCTCGAGATCACTGTTGCGTGATAAATTCTCGCAACATCGTTTTATTTCAATATCTGTTTTATAACGCAAGGGCAACAACTGCTTGTAATTTATAGTCACTTTTCTCGGTAAGCATTTGTCTTCTCGCGTTGGTATCGAATGCAGTTAACTTTTGAGCTGTGGTCATTTTTGCGCTGGACTGCGCATGACTTGTCTTGTTGTTTGTCGATCGGTTTCCGCCCACCACTAGTGGGAGTGAGCGATTTGGAATGGCGAAAGAGATGCCTCGTTGAAGAGGGGATCTCCGCTTTCTTTTGTTCTGTCAGGGATGTGTAGTCCTCTTATGGATATTTCGTTTAGTCGAGATAATACCTCTAGTGTTTTCCCACATGTCGGGAGGCGTGATATTTCTGTGTATTTCATGAAAGCAAGGTAAATTGACTTTTTCATTAACTCTATCGATTTTGGGTCGTGAGCGATTTCGATTCATAGCCTGTCTCCGAAAGTCGTCGTCACGAGATGTTCTTTCCCAGCTCACATGTCGCTGCATTGTACTGCATCGGTTGATGCATGTACCAAGGACCATTACTTGCTACTTTGTTAAACGAACTAGGTTTAGAAAACCTTTATTATCTAGAGGATATTTTTGAGGACATTATTTATACTTCGGCAGACGTGTCTGTCTCGCTGAAGTCAAACTAAGGAGAGTGAACTGATCTCATACATCTGGTTATCTCCTGGCTGTTATAGAAAAGGATGGAGTTTTTCACCTGACTACATTTACAGCACTTTGAAATATAACATGCATCTGACTCATCATTGTAATGCTCTCTACCGTTTATTGCTGTATTGAATGTTGCTGTGATAATGACTGTTTGATGTGCCTACACATTTGCGTAACCATTTTGTCACTGTGGCGTCCACAATAAATAATGAAGAAAAACGTCAATGGCTGTTTCAAGACTCATTGACTTTATACGTCGTGAGTTTACTGACGTCCTATGTGGATTGCCCTGTTATTGTTGTATGAACATTGTTTTGACTGAACACATCTACACACTACACAAAACCAGACATGCGGATACCATCCATCATCATATGGCATCACGCATCATTTGGTGGCCATAAGCTGGTTTGATTCTGGTACTAGCAAACACGGGGTCCCTTACCCACTTCATTTTCAACAAGAATTCATCAGCATCCTTCAAGAAATTAACATTCTTCAATACAGTCAACATCTTCAAAATTTTCAAAGTACTCGGCGTTACCCGGTAAAAGTCAAAATTTCAACTTTTTGACGGAGACAAGAATTTGACAGTACCCGGCGTTGTTACATGTTGCCGGATAACTCGGACTGCTGTTATCTTTTACGCAAGTCAAGCAAGTTGCTGCTGTCAAGGTTCCAGTGCTGTCGTTTTTTGAGAAGGTCAAGTGCCGGTTGAAACGGGTTGTTTTCTGAAGAAGGCCAAGTACCGATTTCCATCAACTTACTTTTGGATTAGAAGGTCAAGTGCCGAAACAACTCAACACACAGTATTTCAGAAGCTCTTGTACCATCGTGTTAGCAGTGGAAGCAGTTCAGATGTGCCATCATCGTTGGAGCTTCGCTCTTTAGGACGTTGATTGACATCCGTTTTTTCTGCTGTTCTACGATTGGAAGCCTATAAGTTAAGTGGCCTGTTTGTATGTAAACTGTGCCCTTATACTTCTGCTGAGTCTTCTGTGTATCATCTCATTCTATATGTTATATGTCTATATGTTATTTGTATATTTATATGTTTATATTTCAGCGGGTTCTCGGTTGGGTGGTGTCTCCGTTAGATTATGCCACGTCATAGAGGTCGTCTATTGTGAGCGTTTTCTGTAGGGTTTGCAAATTTCCGATACTGGAATTTGCTAAGCGACTTCTGTTGCTATTTATGTTAGCTGTGATGACATGTTTTAATATTGTTTTCGTTATTATTTCACATTCTTTAGTTTTGTTGTGATTTGTTTGTATTTGTTAGCCTACTCTTGTCTATAATTTAGTTTCATACAACATTTTTGTTTATACACTGTGGTGTCATGTATTTTGTTTAATTATAGCGCAGATATCGTCACATTTTTTGTGATATTTCATTAATTTCTGCTTTATTTTTAGTTGATTTCTGCGAACGTTTTTGTATTGTTGCTGATCTTTGTTATTGTTTACATTGTTATTGTTTACATTGTTTGTATTGTTTACATTTTCAATGTTTACATTCTGCATGTGTTTACATAGTCATTGTTTACAGTTATAGTAATTAGTTAATGGGCTATGCTAATGCACTGTTACTACTACACTGATGATAAATGAATGATGAATAGTGTCGTGCACTATTGAATGAGAAGTGCACTTATGATCAAGAATTGAGTGCTGATATTTCATATACAAGTTCTTTGATTGGAGACTTGTTTCCCACAGAGACTGGGATAATATAAGGTGATGTGAATATACAGGTGCTTAATTAAGACTTGTTACACTTAGGTTTGAAATAAATTAGTTAATTATTTCAGGTTTTGGACTCATATGTTAGACAACATGTCTACATTTGAGCACTTTATTGAGCAGGGTAAATTGCTTGGGAAGACTGGTGATAAGTTAGAAGAATTTGCAACTGCTCGATATGATAAAGCAATGGAAGCTGAACAAAAGAAACTGCAGATGGAAGCTGAACAAAAGAAACTGCAGATGCAGGTGGATGAAAAGAGATTCCAAATGGAAATGGAAAAACAAAAAAGGGAATCAGAAGCTGAGGAAAGAAAGCTACAGCTAGAGGCTGAGAATAAAAGACTTGAAAAAGAAGCTGAAAATAAAAGACTTGAAAAAGAAGCTGAAAATGAAAGACTTCAAATGCAGGCTCAAGCTGAAGAAAGGAAGTTACAAAGAGAGTCTGATGAGAGGAAAGCAAAAATGGAACATGAAGAAAAACTCTTAGCTTTAGAGTTGGAGAAATTGAAATTGACGAGCATGAGTAATGGTAATGATTCAAACAAGGGTTCATCTTCTGGTAAGGCTAATAATGATACTTTTAAGATTAAGTTACCAACATTTAGTCCTTCCAGTGATGACATAATGTTCTATCTGGACAGATTTGAACAAGCATGTACAGCTCATAACATAGACAAAGCAAAATATGTTTATCAGTTATCAGGGATACTGACAGGTAAAGCTCTAAGTGTATTAAATATGGTGGATGAACCTGACAAGAACAATTATGAGGTTGTCAGGGCCGCTTTGTTAAAGAAATATCAGCTTAACGAAGACGGCTATCGTCTACAATTTAAAAACATGTTACCTGAAAATGGAGTTGAATTCTCCGAGTTTATTGCAAGAATACGCATTACTTTCTCACGATGGGTTGAACTATCTAAGACGGAAAAAACTTATGAAGGACTTATGGACTTAATACTTAGAGACAAAGTCATGTCGTCTGTCAATGAGTCTTTCCTTGCTTTCCTTCATGAACGTAAACCTAAAACAATAAAAGAAATGGAAGATTTCTGTTGCCAATACGTAACTGCGCACCCACACATAACCATGGGTAACTCTAAGGTGAAAGAAGGTTTACCAGTTGCTTCGGCAGCTCCGTATGGTCAAAACTTTGCTCGTAGATCCCAACAAAATTTTGATAGAAAGGGCAGCGGTAATTTCTGTCAAAATCATGGAAACCAATTTCATGGTGATTCTTCTTCGAAGAATTGGAGACAATCTGATAGTGGTCGTTACTATCACCCTAATAATTATAAGCATTTCAAAAGAGGATATGGTAATAGAGGTTATTCCTGCCGAAGACCTCAAAACCAAACAAATAGATGTTCGCATCAATGTGAACATGATAGTAATCGTGGAAACTGGTATTCGAACCAGGATAACAATTACAATAGAGACAATAATAACTGCAGAGATAATAATAACTCTGATAACTTCAGAGGTAATAATAGTCGGGGTAGATCTCAACACAAAAAAAAGAGATATCAGCAGGCTAATGCTGTACAACAGGAAACTGAGGGAGCCTGTAATCATGTTGTTGATAGTAAAAACTTTGACGCTGTCACTAGTTCTGCTTTTGACTTTGAGAGAGCAAACAAATGCCCCCAATGCAGTACTTTATTCGAACCGGGTACCATAACTACTTTGAGTTGTGGTCACCCACTTCCCGCTCTTCCTGCTGCTGTTGCGCATGACGGGAGGGGTTCTTTAATTCTACATAAGGGTCTTGTTAATGATACTCCGGTCTCACTACTTTTCGATTCCGGATGCACCACTATTGGTGTTAGACAATCGCTTGTAGATCCATCTTGTGCTACAGGAAGGGTTATTAAATGTGTCACATTTGGCGGCACTCTAGAAAAATATCCTACTGCTGTAATTCGCATTGCCACTCCTTTCTTTACTGGAGATGTGCATGCTTGTCTCTTACCTAATCCTATTGCGGACCTTATTATTGGTCGTATTCACGGAGTTAGGGAGTGTACCCCACAGCAGATTGCTGCTTGGGAAGATAATAACATGCAAGCTACAAATGCAGTAGTTACAAGAGCACAAGCTCTACAAACACCCGAAACTTCACTGAATAGTGATAATGAAGTTGATAGCCAAGATAGTCACTTAGTAATTACTCGTGACTCTTTCATAAAATTGCAAGAAGAAGATCCTTCTTTAAAAAAATTCTTCGTTCTTGCGAAGAAAGGTGATCCGAATCAGGATACAAATAGAAAATCTTGGATTGCAATGAGAAACGGCGTACTTGTACGTATGGTACAAGATTCGACTACGTCGGCACATTCGCAAATTCTTGTTCCCAAGAGCATGAGAGTCCAAATATTACAACATGCTCATGACTCGCAATGTGCTGGACATATGGGTTTTGCCCGTACGAAGTCGAGAGTCCTTGCGGCTTTCTTTTGGCCTTTTGTCAATAAGGACATTCGTATTTACTGCCGATCATGCAAGGTATGTCAGGAGGTCAAATCTAGAGGACCACGACATGCTGCGCCTATCCAGGCTGCTGACATTCCTATTCGGCCGTTTCAGAAAATGGCCATAGATATTATTGGCCCTTTTAAGGTCAAGTCGGCCAGAGGACATCAGTTTATCCTTACATGTGTCGATATGTGCACACGTTGGCCAGAGGCTATTCCTCTTAAGAGCATATCTACTACAGATATCGCAGATGCTCTTTGGTTGATATTTTCTCGCTTGGGGTTCCCCAGAGAAATATTGTCAGACCATGGCACTCAACTCATATCTGACACTATGTCACAGGTAATGTCTACCTTACATATTGAACGATCTCTCAGTAGTATCTACCATCCTATGTCTAATGGGTTAGTTGAGCGTCTGAATAGAACGCTCAAGACTTTGCTTGGTAAGATAACTGAAGATCATCCTCAAGATTGGGACAGGGTTTTACCCGCGGCTCTCTTTGCCTATAGAGAAGTCCCTAATGAACACACAGGATTTTCTCCCTTCGAACTTGTCTTTGGCGCGCGTCCACGCGGCCCTATGTCTTTATTACACGATCTCATCACTGCCGATGATATTAGCGATGAAACTCAATCCTCATATGAGTATGTCATTGCTCTTAGACAAAAGATCATTGAGGCATGTAAGCTAGCAACTGCTTCATCAGAAATTGCTAAAGAGAAGGCAAGGCAGTTTGCTAACAAGAATAGATGTCTACGACAACTTTGTCCAGGTGACAAAGCATTCGTCCTACTCCCCAGTAGGGAAAATAGACTTCTTATTGCATGGAAAGGTCCGTATGCAATAGTCTCTCGGATTTCCGATGTTGACTATGTGGTCGATATTGATGGAAAGCATAAAACTTTCCACATAAACATGCTTTCGGAATTTCACGAACGTCCGGACTATTTGCTGCCTATTTTCCAGGCAACGGATGATGCTCCTGCACCTCACGGTCATTATTCATCCCTGTCTGTCATTCAGGATGAGGAAGCTACCTTCTCTGATGTCAACCTTCCCCTTCCAGTGGTTCCATTACATTCCACGGAATCTTGGAAAAACGTTTCTGTTTCTCCTAATCTTTCTGGTGACGAACATCGACGAGACTTGTCGATGTTACAAACATTTCAGGATGTTCTCACTGACATTCCTGGACACACAGATGTCATAGAACATGACATAATTCTTACCGACAATAATCCAATTAGGGTTAGGCCGTATCCTATTCCTATACACTTTCAGTCGCAAGTGGAAAAGGAATTGGATGAAATGATTCAACTAAATATAATTGAACCATCGACTTCACCATATTCTTCTTCCATGGTTATTGTCCGGAAGAAGGATAAGAACATACGAATTTGCGTTGATTATCGCAAATTGAATCAGGTCACAAAGTTCGACGCTGAACCGATGCCTTTGTTAGAAGATCTACTGATTAGACTTTCTAATTCTAGATTCTTCACTAAACTTGACTTGTCTAAAGGTTATTGGCAAGTGCCTTTAGCAGAGCATGCCAAACCTCTTACTGCTTTTTCTACACCTAGGGGTCTATTTCAATGGAATGTTATGCCTTTTGGTCTCATGAACGCCCCTGCCACTTTCGTTCGCATGATGCGTCGAATTCTGTCACATCGTTCGGATGTCATCGCATACTTAGATGACATCTGTCTCTTCAGTGATACCTGGGAAGATCACTATTTAGGGTTATATGACTTACTGTCCACTCTACGTGAGAATAATTTGACAGCAAAACCTTCTAAAGCTTTTGTTGGTTTTGGTGAAATCTCTTTCCTGGGTCATCGTGTTGGTCATGGTCTCTTGAAGACAGAAGACCACAATACTTCCAAAATACTGAACATCTCTGTTCCTAAAACGAAGAAACAAGTTAGGAGTCTCTTAGGTTTAATTCAATTTTATGGGAGATTTATTCCAAATTTATCTTCGATCATGGCACCTCTCTCAACATTGTTGAAGAAAGGTTCGCCTAATCTGGTCCGTTGGTCTGAAGAATGCCAATCTTCACTAGACCAAATCAAGAATATATTTTCTTCTCCTCCCATCTTAAGATTACCTACTCTTGATAGGACTTTTGTTCTTCGGAGTGATGCTTCATCCACTGGGATTGGAGCAGCACTGATGCAAGAATATGCAAATACTCTGCATCCTGTTATGTACATTTCTAGAAAACTAAATGCGGCAGAGAGGAACTACTCGGTTTTAGACCGTGAGTTGTTAGCGATGGTTTGGTCAATTCTAAAGCTACAAAGATTCCTCCTGGGCGCACATTTCATTCTAGAGACTGATCAGAAAGCTCTTACAGCTATTCAGACTAAGAATTTGAAGAGTTCGAGATCCACTCGATATGCTATAGCTCTTCAACCTTTTCACTTCACGGTACGAGCTATCCGTGGTGCGGATAATGTGATGGCTGACATTTTGTCTAGATGCCCACATGACTCCAACTAATACTTCTGTCCTATATTTCTATATATTACAGAGTCATAACACACCTATATTTCTACAATAGATTAGCACATCTGTACTTACTTTATATGTACACACTATCGTGCTTTGTTGTCATCTTCTTCTGTTCGTTTTTTAAAATGATAGAGGAGGACTGAGTAGTTAATATAAGGGCCGTTAGTTTACTAAACAGCCACAATTATTAATAATGTATTGTACCTTATGAAGCATATTAGTTATTAATTAGCATTATATTGCTTGTACTTTCTCAGAATGTCATTGTTGAGCTGAGGACTTACCTTACGAGTTCTAGATTGTGTACTTACCCTCGGAATACCAGAGCATATGTCCTGGATCGTCATGTAGTTTAACTTTACTATGTACTTATGTCATTACATGTCAAAGAATGTACTATTTAAATTTTCCTATCAGATTTGTACATCCATTTTTAAAGACAATATTAGAGTATGCTGTTTAATGATGATTATAGTAACTTGCATACGTATATTGTGTTTACATGCTAACGTGATGTGTGTTGGTGACACCTCCCCGATGTGAATATTTTTTGAGACATATTTATTTTTCTGTTGAGGTATATCCTCACCAGACACTCTATAATTAGCCTATTGTTTGGCAATTTAGTTAATTATCAGCGCATAATTCGTGCGTTTTGAGCCGCTTATCGCTTGCTCTTTGATATTGAAAAAAAAAATATGTTCCACATTTTTTTTTTATCGGGAGGAGGTGGTGATATGTTGCGTGATAAATTCTCGCAACATCGTTTTATTTCAATATCTGTTTTATAACGCAAGGGCAACAACTGCTTGTAATTTATAGTCACTTTTCTCGGTAAGCATTTGTCTTCTCGCGTTGGTATCGAATGCAGTTAACTTTTGAGCTGTGGTCATTTTTGCGCTGGACTGCGCATGACTTGTCTTGTTGTTTGTCGATCGGTTTCCGCCCACCACTAGTGGGAGTGAGCGATTTGGAATGGCGAAAGAGATGCCTCGTTGAAGAGGGGATCTCCGCTTTCTTTTGTTCTGTCAGGGATGTGTAGTCCTCTTATGGATATTTCGTTTAGTCGAGATAATACCTCTAGTGTTTTCCCACATGTCGGGAGGCGTGATATTTCTGTGTATTTCATGAAAGCAAGGTAAATTGACTTTTTCATTAACTCTATCGATTTTGGGTCGTGAGCGATTTCGATTCATAGCCTGTCTCCGAAAGTCGTCGTCACGAGATGTTCTTTCCCAGCTCACATGTCGCTGCATTGTACTGCATCGGTTGATGCATGTACCAAGGACCATTACTTGCTACTTTGTTAAATGAACTAGGTTTAGAAAACCTTTATTATCTAGAGGATATTTTTGAGGACATTATTTATACTTCGGCAGACGTGTCTGTCTCGCTGAAGTCAAACTAAGGAGAGTGAACTGATCTCATACATCTGGTTATCTCCTGGCTGTTATAGAAAAGGATGGAGTTTTTCACCTGACTACATTTACAGCACTTTGAAATATAACATGCATCTGACTCATCATTGTAATGCTCTCTACCGTTTATTGCTGTATTGAATGTTGCTGTGATAATGACTGTTTGATGTGCCTACACATTTGCGTAACCATTTTGTCACTGTGGCGTCCACAATAAATAATGAAGAAAAACGTCAACGGCTGTTTCAAGACTCATTGACTTTATACGTCGTGAGTTTACTGACGTCCTATGTGGATTGCCCTGTTATTGTTGTATGAACATTGTTTTGACTGAACACATCTACACACTACACAAAACCAGACATGCGGATACCATCCATCATCATATGGCATCACGCATCAATCACCAATGAAGGGGACACTGGATATGGATACAGTAGAGATAACATGGACAATAAACCACAGCCTGTAAGAGAACTACACTACAATCGATGAGTCAACACGACTCAGACAGCTGGAAGTTTGTAACAAACGTAAAACTATCAGGAATTGACGTACGCGATGATGGGTCAGGCGTGTATATACAGCCAGCGCGGTACAGAAACAATGAGAATTAACAGCCTTCGACATTTACTGAAGGAGACAGAGCACACATGGGTTTGCCTGAGTGGAATGATGTCGATTCGAAACCACAGTAACAAAGACAGAAAGGGAAATGGTCACCCCCACCTCATTAAACTCGATCTCGTTATTGTGATCTCCAACACTTCACTCTCCGACGGCAGTTACTGCTACGGGACTACCTTTAACTTTTGTGTTCAAGACTATCTGTGCATGTTTAAGGGACACGTGATAGATTGTGACCTAACAAAACAGACAATGTTAAGTTAGTCGATGTCCGAAATTTGAGATTTTAAGGTAGTGTATCTTTGAGCATAATGTCATCATTATCATTAACATCATCATTATCATCATCATTATCATCATCAACTTCTTGTTCGCTCCTAATGCAGCATGGAGCTACAACTACTGCTAGCCTCTTGCAGTAAGAATGCATCAATGCCCATGCTCCTGCAGTGGTGGCTTCTTTAACATTTTATATTACAGAATGAAGTTGGCAGCCTCATGCACAAGATCATCTTAATTGCCTTCTACGACATGCCTGAGAGAAAAGTACTCATTTTTTTTATTCTCTTATCAGAGACGTCCAGAAACTGCACGGACAGAGGGGTAATGCATTCATTATTACACATGCTTAAACGTCATGTTAAAGCTGCTAACTTTGAACTACTGCTGTCTGAGAAATTAGCAGACCTTAATTTTTCACTCTTCTCATCTCTTGGGAAGACAGACGAGAAGAAGACGCCGGAAATGGACAGGACACCCATTAAGAAAATATGCTGATAGCATTACTAGACAGTTCTTTCGCTGGATTCCCCAGAGCAAGAGAGATAGAGGACGACCAAAAAAACACACGGAAAAGAGAACATTAGACAGACATGAATGGGATGAAGAAGACATGGAAGACCTTGAGGATGGCACGTGACAGGAAGACATGCCATAATTTTGTTGAAAGCCTATGCTCCTTAGGAAGTTGAGAGGTGAAAGAAGACGAATTCATCACTTGTTTAACAACACTTTTATAACTACGAGCTTTGCCCGTGTGGGCGACACATTCCCGTTCAACTCAGACACAAAATCTATCGATTCTATTATGGCGTATGTCCTAATGTAAAATAACTTACTGTCTTTGACTGGCTTGTAAGGTTAATATCACAAATCCTGTATGAGAATAAATGCATGAAATTACATCCTATCTTTCTAGTATTAGGACAAAAAGTTAGTGAATCTCTCATCAGTCAGCGACAGAATAATGCGGTGGCAAGAGTCTGGCCAGTCGAGCAGGAGTGAAACGTCTAAATGTTTGTGGCCAGCTTTGGTAAACCTCATCAATAGGACATTGGTGATGAAGAGCAAGCAAAACCAACACTGATTCGTGAGAGATGAGACACGAGAAGTGATCGACACGGTGATAGTCAGGTCCTATCTGTCTACGTGTCCGTCTAAAGTGAGTTTGAGTGTTTGTTTTCTACGACGTTATTCCTTGTCTGTCTGTGTATCTGTCTATGTATAAGTATCTCTGATGTTATGCTGGGAATAATGGGATATTCATATATGTTTTCACATTCTCCTTCTGTATATTGTAAATTACCATATAAGCTCATTAAAAAGGTAAGAGAAAGGATCCCGTTATACGCCCATTGAGGCATACTGGGAATAAAGTGTTAGGGCCATATTTTCTTGACCATCGGCACACTAGGGGTGATGTGGTCAGCATCACGCCGGCCGCCTTTACTTTCCCAGAGTTGCACTACGTGTAGTACCCAATTCATGAGATATAAGCCCTTTAACTGTATTTGTATCTCCGACCTCGTGTTCAGTTACTTTTGATGATACAGAGATTCATTACAATCATCACCCGTCATGTCCCCAAGGAGCATAGGCCTTCAACAAACGCATGCCAAGTCTTCATGCCGCATGCCGTCAGCTCAATATATTTTCATATCTTCCTCCTCATTTTCATTTCTGTCTCCAGTTTTCGTCTCCATGTGTTCTCCAGTCTACTTCTACTTCTCTTACCCTAGGAATTCCCGAACAAGAACTGTCCCAGGGAATTCTCCAACACGGACTGCCCCTGGGAATTCCCGAACAAGGACTCCCTGATGATGCTATCAGCTGGTTTGAACTACCGCATTTTCTTAGTTGACGTATGCATATTGTTGTTGAAGTTATTGTAGCTTAACGCTTTAGCAGGATGGGGTTTATCATGTCCAACTCTCTTTAGTAGCCTTTTACGACATAATTAATAGGTTACAGGTTTGCTATTCTCGGTGTACAACTGTATTAGTAAATCTGGTCTGCAACCCAGCTTCTTCAGCCAGTAATTTTACGATTGTTAGTCACAATAGATTTTTTCTTAATCTTGGATCAAAAGTAATATCTAGGTAGGTTGGATTATCTTCGTCACGTAGGTTTTTCACAGTTAGCAACAGTTTGCAGCTTTCTAAGTGTGTGACTATGTTTCTGTTTAGAGGAAGAACGTTGTTTGTGTGTTTTTTTAAAACTATATTGTATTTATTTATCTTGACTATCTACATGTTTGATCGCATATTTCTAGCAAACTCGAGTTACTGTATCTGCCGCATATTTTCAGTAATCTAGAGTTTAAAAAATTCGTTGCACATTTATTATATGTTGTGGTTTTATTATATTGGGGTGGGTTAACTTCTCAGATGTGTTGCAAAATAGGCTTAAATGGCAAAATGACAGTTCGACATTAACCGTCTGATGTACTTTCCATTTTCCTTCTAATTTTAGTTTTCGATAAATAAAAGCAAATCATCGGGCAGTTTTTTGCCTTGCGTAACGTCACACACTATTCATTGCAGCTAGCAAAGGTACTTTTCCCGCAAGGTGGCACAGTGCGCGCGTTCAGATGCGTTTCACACGAACTTCATACCAAAGACACTATAAAAACTATTTATTTTCAGTTTGAAGTGTATTATTTACCTTCATATTACAGGATTGTTTATTAGTACACTAAGGAATTCGTTATTACTGACACTGACAAAGTGTTGTTGTAGATAATGTGTTTCCTTTTCCGAAGTGTTGTTTTTGATTGAACTGTTTTTTTTTTTAAATATACTTTATTTCTAACTTGTGGTGCCTGTGGTGAAGTGGGATGTTATAAATATTTATAGGGGACTTAGTGTACTGACTGAGATCAGCTGTGAAGGTATATATATATCTAATAAGAGTAGTGTATTATATATAACCTTACTTGCTGCCACATATGTATACCTCAGTCAGAATTATTCTGGAATAGTGTGATGACTACGTTATATGTCTAGGGTATGTGTATGATGAAGTGTAAGTCAAAACAACAACAGACAGATAAACAATTTAATTTATTCCACTACACTTGACAACACTGTGACACTCACATACATAAAACACTCTACAAGGATATCTTAAAGGAGTCACTGATAACTTTTCAAATAACAATATGTATTCATTGCTGTCATGAATGAATATGTGTCCTGATTCAAATACAAAGGAACCAGGAATCACAATCAATTTTAATTACAAGTTATATGTACAGAATTTATCAATATGAATATTGTAGTGACATATATTATTAAAAGTATCCTATGTGTGTCAGTTGTGTAGTAGTAATATGAGGTAATACTGGTTTTGTTTTGTTCAAGCTCTGTTGGTATTTGTCATCATGACTTCAATAGTTTGTCTTTATTGGAACTAGTATTGGAGATGTTCTCAGTTCCTGATATTAAAACAATTTAATTCCCCTCTTAATGTTATTTTTACAATGTCATTTTAAGATGGGGGTACATAATGTTGAGCTCAGCTGTCCACATCAGCTTATCTTGCGTGATGGCGGCAGGAAGAGACTCCTCTGCTCGATTTCTCCCCTGGGCTCTGGAGACACCTCACTGATAGCTAAATGGACCAAGGAGTATGCTGTCCGACTCTGGATTCAGCAAAACTCTGACCAGGTGCTGCTCAATAACGTCAAGACCACGGTCCCTGAAAACAAGAAGGATGTACCTTCTACTTCATAACTAATTGATACTCTAGTTCTACACTGAGCACAATACATCACAAACATTGAGTTCAGAGCGTTAGGCCAACTGTCAGCTTCATCTGAAATACTTTATACCAGTATTTCCCTCCCTAATGGTTACTACGCCTCTGCAATTCCAGCATTATTTCTTTCTAGACAATCATCTAGGTGTCAGTGTACTGTTTGGCCATTCCATGCCGTTTTACTTTCCTCCGACACCTTCTGTTCAGGCTGGAGCATTATAGGCTTTACATCATGTTTGCTACTGAACTACACATATATACAGGCATAAATTAACAATTCACATTCAATTTTCATTAAAAGATACTGAATGTTTCAAGCTTACCACAATTCATGGAAATAAACACAGATACGTTGACTAGCAATGAATTCTGGCACAAATACTGGCACAAATTCCCATCTGCTTATGTTCCAGGCTTTTATTTAGCAAAAATATGAGCTGGCTTCAACGCACTGTTGCTTTATCAAGCTTATTTGAACTAGTGGTCTCGAACTAACGCTCCTAAGTGATTATATCAGCGAGTCTGGCCAATGGAGCCACGTTTCGACAAGTGTTTGAAAAAATTTTACCTTCCTACGTCTCCCCTAACAACCAAGGATAGCATTTATAGTCCGACTAATCGTGTTTAGCCTTACATATCATTCCAGCCAATCAGTTCAAATGTAACTTGTGGCCCATTTCCCGTACAATGGTGGTTTAAAAAATCTACCACTGAGCGATTCTGATTTTGGGTGTTGTCTGACAGCACCATCATTTTATTTTGGCTATAACTTGTTAATTCCTAGACTATTTGCGTAACGTTTTACATATTCTTTGTCAGCAAGCCCTAAGGAACCCAAATATACAAATTTAAAAGAGCTAAGTGGCTGCGTTCAAAATATGCAATTTCTTCTACCTCCTGTTTCGAAGATGTGCTGTCTGGGTACTGTAATGTTTTCAAACGTAACCCCATCTAATGTTATCTTTTCTAATAAGCGTTTTTCAGGATTTTAAAACCTAACTCTGGGAAGGTTAGTGTTTTTATCACTGTCCGTCCGAAAAAGTTAGTGCATGTGGCCTTACACGCGTGATAGTAGTAATTGTGTATCGCGTTACGCTTGTTGGGGTGGCATTAATAGCGAGACGCGTGTTTAATTTTGCATGCGTTCCTGATTTTCATTCGCCCCTCTCTCTTTCTATTTGAGTCCATCTGTTCGTTCGTTTTGGTAACGTAATATAATTAATGTTAGGATTAATTTAGGTCATTACGCAGTGTGCCTCTCAATGTTTTTCTTAGAAATGCAATACCCGTTTTAATGTGTTGTGGAAACGCTTGTATTTATGCAGTGGCTTATATTTAACGTGGAAACGTTCCAATTTGCAGACGAAGCATAAAACAAAGGGGATTTCGAGTACTGCCATTGTGACAGCACTGTTCTTTACCATTCTTCTTCCTTTTATTAAATTTATTTGTTAGGCTTTACATTTACCTTTTAATTTATATATGTGGATTAGAATATTCCACGACAGTGCCTAGTCATCATTTTGTGCCCTGAAACCTGTTTAACAGTATCTTAATGTGTACGCACTACAGTTCTGTATGACTGCACTAACCAGTCTCGAAAATTAAGTTTCCGTAGATAAAAACGCAGTTATACTACAAAATCTGGAACGCGTTTCTCATACATCTTGCGGCTGGAAGTTCCGGCATCAAGTTAGAACTGAGTTTTAAGTTTTCATTCCAGCGCCCGATGTGATCCCTGAAGTGTGGTGTCACATTGTACTTCTTTAGCATGTCTATAAATCTATCCATTTACCTTTTCAGAGGTTTATTTTCTTTCATCAACTCCATTCTGATAATTTTTGCTGATAATATTGGTTGCTTGACTATGTTCTGACCATGTGTCGTTACCATGCAATTTTTTTTTCTTTCATTATATTTCTGTATTTTTTGAAAGGGTTATAAAAAAGGGGGGGAAATAAAAACAGATTACATTGAGCTTGTCTTTTCTTGTGGGTGTTTCCTGCTTTTCGGTGGTATCGGTTAACTAAATAAAAACTAACATTAGAAAAAGAAACTTTTTCAATGTATAAATCAACTTCCCACATAATACATCATCCAACCAAAGCTATCTAAACTACACAAATCTGTGATTACACGAAGGAAAATTCCAGACGTTCTGATCGCGATGAAATAAGACAATATGGACCGAGGGCAATGCATGATTCATGATGGTAAACTGCTTGAGAGGGGTTTGAAATGGATAATTTTTACAGCAATTTGAAAGTTCACCCAATTAAAAGCAAGTTCAGAATTCTGATAATTACATGGCTGTCAATATTTGAAATGACTAGGGGAGGAGATAAGTCTACTTTGGGAAGACTCTCATATATTTATGAGACTAATGATAAATATTGGAAATCAAAAACGGATAAAATTATATGCAGATAATTATTGGCCTACAAATAGCAACCCCAATACGTACCCAGGTATGAGAAGCAAAGAGCCTTGAAATTGCAACTCCAGTACTTACCCAATTTTGAGAAGCAGTGTTGAGAATCAAGACACCAGCAAAGAATCAAGTAGGAAAGAATTAGGCGCATAAATGAGAAGTATGTAAATAAACACGGAGCAATTAAAAACGCTACAAGAAAGGCAGAGAGACAAGCAGCTCCTCGAAATACGAAATGTAATACAGTTACAAGAAGCAAATACAGAAATATGAGACAGATAAAGACACAAGAAGCATATACAGACACAAGAAGCAAATAAAGATACAAGATGCAAATACAGACACTATAAGCAAATACAGATCCAAGAAGCAAATACAGACACAAGAAGCAAATACAGACACAATAAGCAAATACAAGCACAAGAAGCAATTACATACATAATAATCAAATACAGACACAATAAGCAAATACAGACACAAGAAGCAAGTATCAGCACAAGAAGCAAATACAGACACAAGAAGCAAATACAGACAAAAGAAGCATATACAGACACAAGAAGAAGATAAAACACACGAAGCAAATACAGACATAAGAAGCAAATCAAACACAAGAAGCAAATACAGACACAAGAAGCAAATAAGTCACAAGAAGCAAGTACAGTTACACAAAGCAAATATATGTACAATAAGCAAATACAGAAACAAGAAGCAGATAAGACACACGAAGCAAATACAGACACGAGAAGTAAATACCAACACAAGAAGCAACTATAAACACAAGAAGCAAATTAAAACGCATGGAACAAATACAAATGAAGAGGCTGACAGATTGGCAAAGGAAGCGGGAAAGCTCCCTCAACTTGAGCATAATTTATGAAGAGGTAAAGAGTTTTATCAAGCTCAGATGCTCAGCAGAAGTAAACAACTGGTAATCTTCAGACTTCGCACATGTCACAATAGATTTGGATAACATCTATTCAACAAGTTAAAGATAGGAACTACTGATAAGTGTAACCGTGGCACCGATAAAATGACTGCTGAACATCTGCTTCAAAAATGCCCAACATATGAGGAACAGAGAAAGAACATGTGGCTGTCACAATTCCTGGAAAAAAAGGACATATAACAGCCTCAAGCTGACCATTGCTTTCTTTCAACATACTCAAACTGACGTCTGAGAGAGAACGAGAAAAAAAAATAAAAGAAGAAGAAGACGAAACATGAAGCCCATTCAGAAACAAGAATTGAGTAGAAACATCCATAGCAAGTGAAGAAACAAAAAGTGAGTGAAAACGTAAATAGCAAGTGAAGAGACAAGGAAGTGAGTGGAAACATAAATAGCAAGTGAAGAAACAAGAAGTGAGTAGAAACATAGATAACAAGTGAAGAAACAAAAAGTGAGTGGAAACATAAATAGCAAGTGAAGAAACAATAAGTGAGTAGAAACATACATAGCAAGTGAAGAAACAAGAAGTGAGTGGAAACATAAATAACAAGTGAAGAAACAAGAAGTGAGTAGACACATCCAAAGCAAGTGAATAAAGAAGAATTGAGTAGAAACATACATAGCAAGCGAAGAAGCAAGAGGAAATTAAGGATAAAAGAAACGTAGATGAGAAAGACAAAGCAAGTGGAAAACAAGAACAACTCAGAGAATTAACCAACGCTGAAGATCATCATCATCATCACTACCACCACCACCATCATCACCACCACCATCATCATTATCATCGTCATCACCATCACTATCATCATCAGCATAACCAGCCCTCAACTTCCAAGGGGCATAGCTTCTCGGATGCACATTATGTAGGGTTTTAATTTACACTCAATTAATTGGAAAAACTCGAAATTCACAAAATAGATTGAGTGAATGGAAGTAGTTGGTTACAACATGGTCTGAATATAAAAGTCGATTTATATCGAAAAGACGGTAACCAGAAGTAAAATTGCACATTGTCAGGTTCTTGAGTTTCTGTAGTTACATTTTGTTTGATGAAATACGAGCACTCAGTCTTTTAATCATGCAATGCTCAAGAGAATTCCATGGACGGTCCATTTACGTTTATTGACAATACTTTTCAACATCAAATGAAATCTATAATTACTTCAGGCAGTTGAATGATAAAACTCAGTTATCTGCACTTCGATAATCAGCAATAGCTTTATTTCGTTCTACCTCTACGATGGACATGCGAATTGTATATTCTCACATGGATAATAATTCTCCCACAAAAAATACTCTGTCTTAAGACTCGTGTAAACACTTACTCGATCTCACAGAGAATATCATAAAGATTTTTAAGCAAAGTCTGGACACCTTGGCACCGTGCTCACGTCATCATTCCTATTAAGTGACGTCATGAACATATGCGTTCAGTGGGAGTGCTATGCGGTACTCAAACAGCACGAACAAGATTAATTGAAGTTTTGAGCACTGCAAAGTAATTTCCCAACTGTGACGTACGTCTAGTTCGACAAGTGAATTTTCCCTGATTTGATGGATGATTAAAGGGACTTTTAGCTTTTCATAACATTAGAATCCCTGAACATTTGTTGTAACTGTTTTGTTTCGCCAGAGCGAACCGATTCCACCGGGGCTCATTAAGTATGCGGCATGAGATCTAAAGACACTGAGACGATCCCCAGAACAGAGAAGCTAGTTCTCGCAGGAATTTCTCATCTCCGTGCGAACACTGAACCGCTCGCAAGATGGACCAGAGCGGTCAGAAGAAAGCGGAGGCAGCGAACAGAGCAACGTCTCGCTGGAAGATGACACGGCAGTGCGAACCAGAGTAGACGAAGAAAGCTTCTTGCAGACCTCGCACTTCTGTGGCAACCGGCAGACTTGCCCGAAAGACTGAGAAACAGGAGAGACGGAGATCGGAAGCCAGGGGGCAATCGCGGTTAACACGACGGCTAGAAACCTCGACTTTTCCTGGGTTCTAAACAGGCGCTAGAATCTAACAGGTCCCACTCATCTTGAATTCCATTTAGATATATACAGACCCTGAAGAATGCAACTTTATCACTCGTTTCGCCAGACCTTGACAGAAGCACTAGCATAGTGAAATCCTGTTTGATTCACTCTGGATACTCAACTTATTTGCAGTGAATTCTATTCTGTGCTAAACGAGTGATCGTTACCTTAGCGATCCCAGCAAGAAGAAGTACAACCTGGTAAAGAGTCCCCAGACTCAGTTCTTAAACCCCCTTCCAGAATCTGATGAGACTGTGTATTAAATTTTAAATCTTTGAGGCGATCCTATGTTTGGGATCCAGCTATCTAAGTTAATAGAAAGAAAGCACCCCCATTGACAAATTTAAACACCTCACCAAGTATATTCAGTTGTAACTGGAAGAAGAACAATCGCCAGAGTTTTTTTTAATTAAAATTACTGCTACAAAAAGAGAGAGAGAGTACATATTTACCTGAACTGTGACGGTACCTAGTTTTTCCTCACGGGATTTAAAAACCTACCTCACTGGACAGCTGTAGTCACCTCGGTTTTTTAAAAGAAGAAGGTTCACCACCAGCGGTGAAATCTAAGAAGCCACACCCCATTCTCACCAGCATCTAACTGCGACGGTGCCATCCCATAGACTCTTTTTATATCAGAAAAATAAACCACAAGAACATTTAGTCTTCACGACCGGCGATAAGCGGGAATATTTGCTACCAGCCAAACCTCGCTAAATCTGGGGCCGGACATTGAAGTAACAGACACTCTCAATATGTCAAGTGTTAATTGATGAGTTTTTTGTATAATTCTATGGATTGCCTGCTTCCAAGATCGGTAAGTCTGTGTGTGAGTTTGTGTGTTTACCAGCACGTGCGTGCATGACTAAAAGGAGATTTATGTGCAACTATTTTAATTGCTGTACCTGGTAGACACTTTGTTAGTTATTCCTTACATGGTTCACTTTATAAGTGGGATTTCTTAACCTCTGTTATTTCCCCTTCCTAGTCTGCTTAGTAGAAGGGAAAACAGTTAAAGATAATAGGACTAGTTTCCTAATCCCTCTTTTCAGGATAGATTAATTGACTGTTGGGTTAACTTATCTACTTCTGTTAACTACCTGTCATTTGGACCGGGTTCCTTTTTCCATTTTTCTGTACAAGAGGGAAGGGCATATTGAACACTACTCTTCAACAACCCCCCACCCTCCTTGTTTTTTTTGTATTTTGAAACTTCTATTTCTGCATGTAAATTGATAATTGTTTGTGACTTGATTTTTTTAAATGCTAAATAAAAGGAATAAAACTTTTAGCATTTGTGTTGGCAGGCCCAAACCCAAACTTTCCCATATTCGTTATCGTAGTTTGTATTCACGTGCGTCTGTGTGTCTGAAGCATCAAATCGGTGTGAGCGCAGTTGTGAGTCTGGAAACTGGCAAATAATTGTTTGTCCAGAAGAGTTTTTTTGGAGTAGAATTGAGAGGCAAATTGTCGTAAAACAGTCTGTCCTTACTCTTCCCAGCACTCTGTGAATCAACTATTTACTTCTAGAACCCTTACTATCACATAGCCTTTTCCATCATTCTCCACTCTAAACAGGACAACTATAAAAATAATTACACCCCCTAGACAACGCCTTTTTTAATATTTGGGTCGACCACACAAAAATATTTACAGGATTTGTTCTTTCCACAGCAGTAGGAAGTTGCAGATAACAAAATATTTGGTACTTATAATTTTTTTCTGGCAGAAATATTGGAAAAATTTTTTTCTATAAAATTGCTGGGATTGCATGAGTGCTAAACAATCACAAAGGTTTTTGAAGCGTTTGAGTTGAGCTAGGCTAAAGACGGATTGTTCTGAATTTTTAATTAAGTTAACAACGTCTCATCTCATAATTGACTTCAGGGGCGGAGTTTTGTTGACGGAGAATTAAAAACATTTTTGGAAATTTTTTTTCCTTTAAATTGTTTTAATATAAATTTTTCTCTTCTGTTAAGTAAAAGTAGATTAATTCCTAGTGTAACTTACCATTTTTAGTGGCAGAGTCGCTTGCGTTAAGAGTCTTAAATGACAATAATAGCAGCGATAAATTTGCACAGTACAAGGTAGGAGGTAACACAAGTAAAGTTATACTTTGTGTTTTTTTTTCTCGTAGCGGCTTTGAGGTTTTTTTTTCCTCCTTGGTTCTTCTTACTATTTTCTAGTCTTAGAAGCATCCAGTTCTTTATCATGGCAGAGAGAATTAGGATAAGATCCATTCTGAGACAGGAGGCGAAGGACTCAGGGTTAGAAGGAGAAGCCGCAAAGCTGTTTGTCAACAGGGAACTTGAAAGGTATGACGCGGAGCAACAGAGAGAGGAAAAAGAGAAGAAAGAAGTGGAAGAGAGGGCAGAAGCTAGGAAGAAAGAAGCGGACGATCGTCAATTGGAGCAGAAGAAAATTGAGGCAGAGATGGAAGTTTGCAGAGAAAGAGAGGAGAGACAACGCGAAGAGAGAGACAAGGAAAGACAGCACGAACTGGCGCTTAAGGCTTTAGAGAGTCGATGCGCTTCTACTTCGAATAACGGAGAGCCGTCTTCGCCCCAGTCTCAGTCAATGGATCTCTCCAGCACCCAATCTGCCCAATTAACTGCGATGTCTTTTGCTTTAGAGTCTTTTCCTAGCCCCAATGAAAAAAAAAACACCTTCCTAGAGAAATTCGAGAGGCTTGCCAATCTGTATGGGTTAGAGAGTTCCCGTTGGAGTCTTAAACTCTCAACTGCGTTGAAAGATAATGCTTATGACGTGTACACAAAGCTGGGAACCAACCAACATGATTACGACATGCTGAAGAAGGCCTTGCTAGAGCCGTTTGAGATGACCGCCCGACAATTTCTGCAAATGTTCAGAAACAGCCGGAAAGAGAGCACGGAAACATTTCCGCAGTTCTCTTCACGTCTCACGGGCTATTTGACAAAGTGCATTGAATTATCTGACCTACCTCTTACATATGAGGGACTACTTGAACTTGTTCTTGTGGAACAGATAAAGTCAACTCTGTCAAACGAAACCCGTAGATTTTTGGCTGAACAGGGTGGAGTCAGGCTTGAGGTCATCCTCAATAAGGCAGAACGCTATACCAATGCAATGGCCGAACTTCCCAGCACCAAACGTAAACCCACAAGTGAGCTATCTCGTAAACAAAATCTAGAGCAGTCATCCTATTCTTCCAATCCTTCTCAACATTATAACCAACGAGATAATAATACCCAGAGACCTCAGTAGTATACAATGAGGTAAACAGGTATCATTCAGGCGGCGCGTGACTTTTATATAGCAAAAACGCCAGGCGGCGCATGACTTTTATATAGCAAAAACGCCAGGCGGCGCGTGACTTTTATATAAGCACATTCAGGCGGCACAAGATGGCGGACTTGAGATAACAAGAAGAGGGGTATATTTAGAGTTTTTTATATAACGAAAATGTGGCAAAATGGCGGACTTGAGATAAAAGAAGAGGGGTATAGGAAGATGGCGGCTTTTTATATAAGGAAAATGTTGCAAGATGGTGGTTTTTTATATAGTAATATATTATTGTTGTTGTTATTAGTATAGCCAACTTAGGTAGTATTCTGGCTGTGTTAGACAAACAAGAAGAGGATAATAGTTAGAGGTATATTTATAGATAATAGGATATTTTTAGACTTTTAGACAATAGGAAGACGATAGTTAGACGATATATAATAGGGAGATATATTTAGATAACAAGAAGACGATATGTATACGAACAGTTATATTTAGACATAGACAAACAGTTATTTTACAACAGTTATACAAACAGTTAGACATATATTGAGACATACAACGGACGATATAGGTAACAAAAAAGCGTTTTAGTTAATATAGTTTTTATTTTTTTCAAATACTAAAGGGCAACTCTCAATCGCTTGGTAGGTTTCTTCTTCTTCTGTGGTAGATTAGGGACATCGGTCAGGTCTGTGGTAGGAAACCAACTCGGGTCTGGGGATACTGGACAGCTAGACTTCATGTATTCGTCAAACAGGTTAGTGAAGGTGGTAGGTTTCTTCGGGGGTAGATTGGTGACATCGGTCAGGTCTGTGGTAGGAAACAAACTCGGTTCTGTTGGTTGGTAACAGCTGGAGTTGATGTACTGATCAAACGTGGTGCCAGTAGTAGGATAGGTATCCGTGCTTGGTGGCTGTAATCGGTCAAATTCGGCAAGGATTTCGCTCTGTAATGTCAATAAATGGTCAAACTCTGGTCGAGTTAACGTAATGCCGTGTTTGGTAGGAAATTTGAGGTAGGATTCACCAAAATATCTTCGCACGTGCAGTAAAGGTTGGCCTCGGTAAACACTTACAGACGCAGCCTTCAGACCACTAGCCAAAGGCTTAAGCATTTCATCACTTCTCTTGATGTAGACCCAGTTGTTGGGAGCAGTCATTTTCAACGAGGTGTATCTGTCGTTAATAAAGTGTCTTCCGTTTATATACAGGAATACCAGTTCAATCTGGTTTTTTTAGGCGTGCCCTAGCTAGGATTTGATTCTTCGAACATCGATCGTGTGTTAGGCAGGACGTGATTCGTCGATGTATTGCGTGGGAACAATGACACATGGCCGTATTGGGGAGAAACCCGATACCAAAAAATACACACACCTGTCTATTGATTTCGTCCCTTGTTTATCAAAGTGGGGTTGGGTTTCACTAACCAGGGTCTGACTAAGCGCGTAATTAATCGATCGTTGGCGTGTTGTCTAGCCGAAAATGGTAGTAGGACCCGCTGCATAGTACCACCTCGTGTTTTGATCAAGATGAAATAAATGGCGTAGAGCCCGCAAACATTGGTGACTACATCTTGTAAATGTCTGGCGTTGTAGTTAACAGGTCGCGTAGAGTTTCTGGTTATAAAATTAATCAAGTCCGAGTGTGTAGGTGGTAGGCCAAAAGAATCAAAATATTCAAAAGTACCAAGTCCGTTATAATATAGAGCGACCCAGTGGTCACCGGGGCGATAGCTAGGATCAGTGTTGATGACGAAAGCAGCCGTCTTGGTCGGATCGATGCGTAGAGGTAATTGGTCACGAGCTAACACTTTAACGAGTCCAGTTCGTTTAACAAATATGTCTGACAGGAGGATGGTGCGTATCTCGTCTGTGTTCATTGTCTAAGTGGTGTAGTCTGTCAAAACTTGGCGCGATTTCGAGATCTTCAAGATCGAGTCTTGCTCGGCGTAGACGAGGACCTGTAATGGTTCGGGTGTGACCTCGGCGAATTTAAGTTCTACTGAGACTGGGCCCGACTTGGCCATCTCAAACTGGTCACCATCTAGTAGACTGGGGGTGAGGTCAAAGGCGTATAAGGCGTAACCGTGCTTAAAATGTCTATACTCAAGGTCGTTGCCGGCGTCTTTACCAACCAGCCCCATAGCTAGATTCGTCGCGAAGAAGGCTCTCACATACTGGTTGTGTTCATAATCCATGGACAAAGGCTTGCCGCTGACGGTTCTGCCGTCCGCGCTGACATTCAAATATATCAGACCAAAGGTAGCGAAATTGAACGGATTAGCCGTGTACGACCCGTTAAAAGCGGACGAAGTGACTAGTCCAATCACGATCCGTGTAGGTGTTTGACTGAGAAATAGATTATCCTGCATGTGCGATAGCATACCTCTAGGGATAGAGAAAGTTTTTAGCACAACGCGTTTCAAGGGGTACTTGGCATTACCTCGCACCAAGGCTTTCTCGTGGGCTAGCGAGACGGCGGGGTTTAATTTAGCTTTCCGGACAACCAAGGCCGCATAAGTTATAATAGATTTATATCCAGCGGTGGGGTCGTGTCCCAGCACGTTGAAGGCATCTTTAGACGGGGTGAGTTTTACTTTAACTGTCACACCATTTAACAGGTAACGATCTTGAGCAAAGATATCTGAATGTAAACGACCCATCATATCAATCTCCTGAGAACCAGCCGCTATATGTCGACGCAGTCTTAACCCGTTGTTATTGTCACCAATTGTTTCCGTAATAAAATTTGGCGTGTCTTTGTAAAACAGAGCCGATGTCAGATGGCCTCGTTTGGGTTCCTCCCCGTAATTCAACGTGGCTTCCAGGTAAGCTCTATAAGGGTAGGTGTTCTCGCTGGGTGTAATCAGCGTATCGTTCAGTGAAACGTCGACTTGGGAGAATAAACTGTGCAGGTAATAGTTGATCGGGGCCACCTCTGCGTCAGCGGCTAATGCGCCGCCATTAGCTAACGTAACTTTGGCGCGCACGTGTAGAAAAGTATTGAACAAATCTAGATATTCTTCACCGTTTCCCGAAATTACAAATTCCACCGGGGCTCCGGGGGCTAAGGCGGCCAACGAATGTATCTCCACAAATTGTCCCTCTTCTACGGCTGTCTGCGTTGGTGGTACGCTAAACAAATCTAGACCACTGTGAAGACACTCGCACGAGTTGGGGTGAATAAGCGCCATCATTCAAATATTTCAGAGTACCTTCGCTTCTTCTGGTGAGAATGAGAAGGCCGAGCTCGGTTAGTGCGTTTTATGCGTTTCGGTTCGCCAGGTGGGGCAGCTCACGTTTTTCTTTTTCTTCTAAGCCCGCTACCCGATTGGTTAGTGGTGAGGTGTTCAACCGCTCCCTGTAATAAACGTTGACCCGACTCCTTGGCTCGTTCGCGAAATGCCTCGCCAACATTTCTGCCGGCTAACGCATCGCTCGCTACCTGTAGACCGGTCCCAAGCCCTTCTCTGAGTAAAGCTTTGCCTCCAGTTTTTAACCACGGGAGAACCATACGACCGAGCCCGCCGAAAAAACTACCCAAACCATGTCCTCTTTGACTTCTGCCTCCGATAAACACTGGCATCCCATGGCCAGCTTCTTCTTCTTCTTCGATCCTTAACCACCGACCGTCAAAGCAGTCAGTGGCCATCACGCCTAGTGGTGTCTTGTAGGGCAACAACAAATTGATTCCACTTTGCACGGTCGGTGGCCATCCTTCGTACAGTGCCCCAACTCTGGTTCATTCTTTGCATCTCAGCCTCCACAGTCCTCCGCCAAGTTGTTTTTGGTCGGCCTCTCTTTCGCTTTCCTTCAGGGGTCCAAAGCATAGCTGTTCTTGTGATGGCATCGGGGTCTCTTCTGAGGACATGACCAACCCAGCTCCAGCGTCTGCCAGCTATGATGGTGTGCATGTCCTCTTGCTTGCTACGAGTAAGCAGATCTTGGTTGGTGATGGTATTCGGCCAAAAGATGCGGTGAATTTTTCTTAGGCATGTTATGTGAAAAGAGGACAATTTTGACATTTCCTTCTCTGTGACTCTCCAGCATTCCGCACCGTAGAGAAGCACAGAAAGCACGCAACTCTGGTATAATCTTAATTTTGTGCTTGTGCTGTATTGGGAGGACTTCCAGATGTTATTTAGGCTAAAGAAGGCTGTTTTTGCCTTATTCATTCTGATGTTGATGTCTTTGCCTGCCCCACCGTCTGGTGTTACTATGCTTCCTAGGTATGTGAAGGTATCTGTCTGTACCAATTGCTGATTCCTTACTGATATGGGCTCAGGGTTGCTCACATTGAGCGTCATGACCTCAGACTTCTTTAAATTGATGTTCAAGCCCACCTGCTGGCTAATTTTATTAAGTCTATCCGTTTTTTCCTGGATGTGTTGATGTGAATGTGCCAGCAGTGCAATGTCATCTGCATATTCCAGATCTTCCAATGTAGAAAATGTAGTCCATCTTATTCCTCTTGGACTGCCCTCAGTTGTCTGGCGCATCACCCAGTCTATGACTGTTAAAAAAAGAGTGGTTGATAAGGGGCATCCCTGTCGTACTCCTGTCTTCACCTCGAAGGTTATGTTGCTCTGCCCAACACTACACGTAAAGTTGGCATAGAGGCTTTTTATGATTGCCACTATGCAGCTTGGAATTCCATAAGCCCTCAGTATTTTCCATAAACTGTCCCTATGTATGCTGTCAAAAGCCTTTTCAAAATCAACAAAATTTATGTAAAGCTGTCTTTGCCATTCTGAGCACTGCTCTATAATGTTCCTGAGAGTGAATATATGGTCTACACATCTTCTGTTCTTTCTAAATCCTGCTTGTTCTTTCCTCAGTTTGTAGTCTACTGCCTTTGAAATTCTCTGTATAATTATCCTGCCTAGTATTTTGCTGGGAACTGAGAGAAGAGTGATTCCTCTCCAATTATTGCAGTCTGCAAGATCTCCCTTTTTGGGCAATTTGACAATTATTCCTTTGTTCCACTCTGATGGTGTTGTCCCCGTTTTCCACACTTGTGCAAATAGTGGTTCTAATAGTTCTGCTGCTAGCTCAGGGTCTGTCTTAAATAGCTCTGCATTTAAGTTATCATGGCCCGGAGCTTTACCGTTCTTTAACTCTTTGATTGCTGTGATGATTTCTTCTTTTCGTGGAATGTCTGTATTTACATCTAGATCGTTTTCAGCCTCAGGAACATTCAATTGTGTCTCTGGTATTTCCTTGTTCAGAGTTTCTCTGAAGTGCTCTGCCCATCTTGTTTCCTGTCCCTCTGCTGTCTTGATGAGATTTCCTTGCTTATCTCTTACTAATGTAATATTGTTTGCACCTTGTTTTCCGCTGATGAATTTAGTTATTTTGTATACTGTGCTTTGTTCATTTCTCAGTGCTGCCTCTTCTGCCTGTTTTGCAAGATCGTCTAGGAAATTCCTTTTGTTGGCTCGGGTTTGGCGTTTAACTTCCCTGTCCAGCTGGCTGTACTGTTCGCTATATAGTTGCTTTAACCTGGGGGACTACGCTTCTGTTTTCTTTCTTTTCATTTCCTTTCTCATCTTTATGGTGTTTAGTGTTTCTGGTGTTATCCAGTCTTGCTTCTTCCTTTCCTGGAATGCTAAGCATGATTTGCTACTTTCCTTATATACTGTTGAAATGGTGTTGAAATTCTGGTCTATATCATCAGTCAATGTCTTTTCCTGGCTTTTGGCAAATTGATATCGTTTCTTAATGTCGGCCGCAAAAGCTTTTCTGGTAAGGGGGTCCTTCAATTTGCTGATGTCAAACCTTTTCTGTGTAGTTACAGTTGGTCCAGCCCTTCTTAGTTTCACTTTCAGTTTTGCTACTACTAAATGGTGATCACTTCCCACATCTGCACCTCTTCTTACCTTCACATCTTGTAATGCATGTCTCCATCTACCGTTAACCATGATGTGGTCTATCTGGTTTCTGTCCCGACCATTTGGTGATTCCCATGTTAACTTGTGAATTTCCTTATGTGGGAAAAGTGTTCCTCCAATGACCAGGTTGTTAATGCTACAGAAACTTATTAGCTTATCCCCATTTTCGTTTGCTGTTCCGCTGCCGCATTTCCCCATTGTTCTTTCATTATATGTATTGTGTGTACCAACTTTCGCATTGAGGTCTCCCATTAGTATAACAAGATCATATCTAGGTGTGTCTTCCATTTCTTTCTGCTGTTGTTGATAGAATTCATCCTTGACCTCCTCATCGCTATCATTCGTTGGTGCGTAGCATTGTATTATTGTAGTGTTGGTGAATCTCCCTCTCAATCTCAATCGTATCAGTCTGTTGTTGATGGGTTTCCATTCCAGTAATGTCCTTTCTATCCCTTTCTGTAGAATAATGGCTACGCCTTCACTGTGCTGTCCATCCTCTCTTCCAGAGTAAAGTACTGTTTCTCCTGTTGCTGTTTTAACTTTTCCTGCCCCTGTCCATCTGCTCTCACTTATCCCCAGGATGTGTAACCTGTAGTTTCTCATTTCTGCCGTGACCTGTCTTAGTTTACCTGTCTCGTACATTGTCCTGACATTCAAAAATCCTATTCTTGTATCCTGTTTTGCGGTCAGGACATCCGTTTTCATGTCAGTGGCTTCCTTTCGGCTTTCACCACTGACAGTCATACGAGCCACAGACTCCGAATGTCCATCCCGCAGCAAAGTTTGTTCATTTGATGTTGTTTCCGTAACTTCATTATTTTTTTACATAGACAGGGGTGTCAGCCCTATGCTAAAACCCCCAACCTGGAGGACCAGGGTACCAGCTTTTGTCTGACCCCTACCCACACAGACCAGTCCAGCTTGGTTGAACCTACCAGGAGTAAAACTCCCACTGGCATAGCTCTGGGGATTGTCAGGGTACGCAAGCTGCCATACCGCTACAAGGTATAGGTACCATTGATGGCAGCATGGCCAGCTTGGTTGCAGTAAAACTCATTATACATCTTGGGGTTTCGTCGGATGGGTACGTGTCTGACCATTTTTCTAGTCAAAATCAAACCGTCTGTGAGTTCGGAAGTGTAGTGTCAACACCGAAGCTCCGCTAGTGAATGGGATAGTCTTACCCTGATCGTTAGTTAAAAGGATTTCCACCGCGTCAAACGAAAAACGGCTCAGGGGTACGTAGTGTGGTTTGTCGTAAATCCTGAAAACAGAAGCATTAGTCCTATCCAAAATAGGCACAATCCGTAACAAAGGGACAGAGGCATCTCCAACCGGTCTCGCCGCTACGAGATCGCAGTACACGTATACATTTTTCATGTCGCTATCCATTTGTACTTCAGTCTCACCTCGTAGTATTGGGTCAATGTCTGTGGCGAGTGAGGCAGGAAAACCTAACATGTGTTTCAACGTCTCGCTAATTCTAACTTCAACCTCCGGATCATACAGATTCAAGGTGGCCTTATTATTGTTAAAATGGAATCTAACTCGGGCTTTTTCATCCACATCCGTGGCTAAAAGCAAACGATTCAACTCGTCGATCAGCGTGTCGGGTGATGTGTATAGACCAGCGGGCAACGTGAGTACCATAGACTCATCTTCATTGTTGGGAAAGTAATGTATCCATACATCATCCTCTAACACGTTAAAATAACTTTTGGGAAATTGAATCTCAACCAAACCAACCTCGTAACGTGAAGTCAAGTCTATAGTCTGTGGCAATTTGACGAAAAAGTGACCGGCGTTATTGTTTGGGTATATTTTCATCGAGGCATTGCTGGGTAAAGTCACGTAAAAACTCATCCTATCTTAGGGTTAGGTAACATGTAACCCAGACAACTGCTCATTAAAGCGATCCAAAACTTGCCGTCTGGTCCCTCTGCGTTGCTCCGACTCAGATTGAATAACGAGACACCGATGACGACATATATAACGATCATCTGACAGATGAAAACGATCTCTAGTCGCGGAACTAGTTTCCCTAAAAAAATGCCAGAACAAGGTTCTCGCGGTCTTGGGAGGGGGTGGCCTCAAAACTGGGGTGCTCACATCTTCTTCAATATCCATCAGTCTCGATATCTCGCTAGTTGTTTGGACGAAATCCAGCTGTTGAATGACGAGTTATAACCGAACCATTTGACTAAATATTCTTTTACACCCCTGCCACCTCGGCGTTCCTCCAAAATGGACTCGATTCGATAAACTATCTTGTCGCCGACTCGCTGTAGCTCTTCTTGGTAAAAAGAACCTTTCAATTCCTCACCCGAATCATCTTTAAGGTCGTACGTGACCGGTCTTGTTTGGTTTTGTCGGCTGATCGTAAACAACTCTTCTGTCCACGCCGGCGTATAACCCTTTTTAAAAGTTTGTCTGGCTTGGGCGATCCGCACGCGATCACCAGGTTTAAAATAGACTTTTCTCCCGACGACTTCAGGGGTCGAATACAACGTACGCCACACTTCTTCTTGATTGCTCGGGGTAACTTCCACCGGTGCCATCTTAATACTCCGATGATACGAATAATTGTAATTGTGGACCAGTTGTTGTATCACGTCGACGTAGCGAAGACTGTTGGTTTTGGTAAAGTAACGCCACGTTTTTCTTTGAGGGTTCGATTAAACCTCTCGACGATAGCTGCTTTGCTATCTTCATTCTCCGTAGTGAAGAAATGGACCCCTTCGTCTTTAAGAAACTTTAAGAATGTTTTGTTGACAAACTCACTGCCTTTGTCTGTTTGAAAATTTATCGGTTTGCGACTGTTAAAAATTGTCTTTACCGCTGCTACTAACGCTGTCCCAGTCTTGTTTTTCAACGGAACAGCCAAAGCAAATTTACTAAATACGTCAATACACGTTACTAGATACGAATACCCATCGTTGAATCTTTTTAAACCACGCAAGTCAATTAAATCAGCCTGGAACTGTTGATCGATACCACCCGCAATGGTCGTACGTCGTTTAAATTTTCTGCGCACCAGTTTATGTAGGATGTAGCTGTCCTGATGGCCTAACCACTCTTCATTTTTTTACGACTAAGTTTGGTGCTACGTTGTAAGGGGGCGATTCCACCATAAGCTCCAGGTCGTTTTGGGTCGTAGTAATGTTGTTTTAAAATCACTTCTTTGGCCATGGTTCCCACTTTGGCGTCTTTTTCCTTCTTCTGAGTGAATACGACGATGATTCTCGCAATTTACTGGCCACCATCTTTTTTCGATTAGTGGGTGTGACGGGTGGCGACTGAGGCGTTTTGTCCACGACCTCCTCTTTAAGTACAGTGGGTTGTTCGTTGGTTTGTGTTGGTGGTTTAATATCTACGAGCCCTAGAGGTACGTGTCTGTACTGTTCTAGTCGAGTCAAATAACGCTGTAATGTTTGTTGGTAGAGTCTAGCCTTGTCACCGAGTGGCAGATCTTGTCGATCCAAGACTAGTTGCATTTGACTGTCCAATTCTCCCAAGTTATCTCTTAGCGCATCGGGTGGTCTATAAGGTTTTTCTAACAAACGAGGATCCATCAAAACCATTTTTTAAGCCATCTAAAAGAGTCCTTTTAGTACAGATAGTATTGGGGTTAACAACGCAGATAAGAAACCTCCAGATTGTAAAAACTGTTTTCGTCTTTTGAGCGACAATTTCTTCTTGGTAAGCGCTCACAGGATGTTTTTGTAACGACGTATACGTCTCTTCTGAGGAGGTGTCAGTGTAATGTTACCTTTTAATACGTTGTGACAACATTCACAGAGTGTTCCTACCAGCTCGGGTGATGCTGTTTTCATAACAGCCTTGATGACTTATGGTTTGGCTGTACGTAGACATTTTAACATCTCAGCATGCCTTTTTTCTTTTTCTGCCATTTTACTTGGGTAAGTAAACAATTTGTTGCTCCTCTGGGAAGATGCGCGAACGAAGCCTTAAATTTTCTGGTGTGTCTTGACGAAGATCAATTAGCAAATACCCGTGTGGAACCGATGTTGCGTCTTCAAAACTCTCTTGGAGATAGGCAGTCCGACCTGGGTACATCTGTTTGGCTAGATTAACAATCTGAGATCCATCGCGTGGATTTTTGAAAAGTACTATGTAATGAGAATTCAAACTAATGGTTCTGTGTTCTTTGTTCTTGCCAAATAAATTTTGCACCAGATAAAATACGCTTACATTTTTATGATGAGACTTTTTTGTAAATAAACTAGTTACACGTTCGTCTGTTTCGTTCATGAGGTCATCGATAATTACCAACCGTCTCTTATCACCTGTCCACTGCTCAATATCGGGCAGTCCTTCAATAAACTGAACTCCAGTCATTGAATTGTATAGAGGTTGCCACTCGGAGTAACACCAAATAATCTCATCGGGTACGAGTGTCACCATATCTTTGATATGTGTTAGGAAACGCTGGACAAATACAGTTTTCCCAGATCCAGTCGGCCCTGAAATTAAACAGGTAAAAGGATGTGCAAATCTCGGATGCATTGTTAAGAATGATAGTTCACACTTACAACCAGTTATTTTATATCAAAAACCCTACCCATTGTGAGAACCCCTTTGGTGTAAAAAAAATGTGTGAATCAAAAAATGTGAGAATCACTGTTTCAAGAACGTAAGATTCATGCTAAAAAAACGTGAGAAACTTTGGTGTAACAAAATGTGAGAACCACTGATACCACCATGTATTGAACAGTGATTCTCAAATTTTGTTACACCAAAGGTTCTCACGTTTTTTTAGCATGAATCTTACGTTCTTGAAACAGTGATTCTCACATTTTTTGATTCACACATTTTTTTTACACCAAAGGGGTTCTCACAATGTGTAGGGTTTTTGATATAAAATAACTGGTTGTAAGTGTGAACTATCATTCTTAACAATGGATCAGAGATTTGCACACCCTTTTACCTGTTTAATTTCAGGGCCGACTGGATCTGGGAAAACTGTATTTGTCCAGCGTTTCCTAACACATATCAAAGATATGGTGACACTCGTACCCGATGAGATTATTTGGTGTTACTCCGAGTGGCAACCTCTATACAATTCAATGACTGGAGTTCAGTTTATTGAAGGACTGTCCGATATTGAGCAGTGGACAGGTGATAAGAGACGGTTGGTAATTATCGATGACCTCATGAACGAAACAGACGAACGTGTAACTAGTTTATTTACAAAAAAGTCTCATCATAAAAATGTAAGCGTATTTTATCTGGTGCAAAATTTATGTGGCAAGAACAAAGAACACAGAACCATTAGTTTGAATTCTCATTACATAGTACTTTTCAAAAATCCACGCGATGGATCTCAAATTGTTAATCTAGCCAAACAGATGTACCCAGGTCGGACTGCCTATCTCCAACAGAGTTTTAAATACGCAACATCGGTTCCACACGGGTATTTGCTAATTGATCTTCGTCAAGACACACCAGAAAATTTAAGGCTTCGTTCGCGCATCTTCCCAGAGGAGCAACAAATTGTTTACTTACCCAAGTAAAATGGCAGAAAAAGTAAAAAGGCATGCTGAGATGTTAAAATGTCTACGTACAGCCAAAACACCAGTCATCAAGGCTGTTATGAAAACAGCATCACCCGAGCTGGTAGGAACACTCTGTGAATGTTGTCGCAATGTATTAAAAGGTAACGTTACACTGACACCTCCTCAGAAGAGACGTATACGTCGTTACAAAAACATCCTGTGAGCGCTTACCGAGAAGAAATTGTCGCTCAAAAGACGAAAACAGTTTTTACAATCTGGAGGTTTCTTATCTGCGTTGTTAACCCCAATACTATCTGTACTGAAAGGACTCTTTTAGATGGCTAAAAAAATGGTTTTGATGGATCCTCGTTTGTTAGAAAAACCTTATAGACCACCCGATGCGCTAAGAGATAACTTGGGAGAATTGGGCAGTCAAATGCAACTAGTCTTGGATCGACAAGATCTGCCACTCGGTGACAAGGCTAGACTCTACCAACAAACATTACAGCGTTATTTGACTCGACTAGAACAGTACAGACACGTACCTCTAGGGCTCGTAGATATTAAACCACCAACACAAACCAACGAACAACCCACTGTACTTAAAGAGGAGGTCGTGGACAAATAGCCTCAGTCGCCACCCGTCACACCCACTAATCGAAAAAAGGTGGTGGCCAGTAAATTGCGAGAATCATCGTCGTATTCGCTCAGAAGAAGGAAAAAGACGCCAAAGTGGGAACCATGGCCAAAGAAGTGATTTTAAAACAACATTACTACGACCCAAAACGACCTGGAGCTTATGGTGGAATCGCCCCCTTACAACGTAGCACCAAACTTAGTCGTAAAAAAATTGAAGAGTGGTTAGGCCATCAGGACAGCTACATCCTACATAAACCGGTGCGCAGAAAATTTAAACGACGTACGACCATTGCGGGTGGTATCAATCAACAGTTCCAGGCTGATTTAATTGACTTGCGTGGTTTAAAAAGATTCAAAGATGGGTATTCGTATCTAGTAACGTGTATTAACGTATTTAGTAAATTTGCTTGGGCTGTTCCGTTGAAAAACAAGACTGGGACAGCGTTAGTAGCAGCGGTAAAGACAATTTTTAACAGTCGCAAACCGATAAATTTTCAAACAGACAAAGGCAGTGAGTTTGTCAACAAAACATTCTTAAAGTTTCTTAAAGACGAAGGGGTCCATTTCTTCACTACGCAGAATGAAGATATCAAAGCAGCTATCGTCGAGAGGTTTAATCGAACCCTCAAAGAAAAAACGTGGCGTTACTTTACCAAAACCAACAGTCTTCGCTACGTCGACGTGATACAACAACTGGTCCACAATTACAATTATTCGTATCATCGGAGTATTAAGATGGCACCGGTGGAAGTTACCCCGAGCAATCAAGAAGAAGTGTGGCGTACGTTGTATTCGACCCCTGAAGTCGTCGGGAGAAAAGTCTACTTTAAACCTGGTGATCGCGTGCGGATCGCCCAAGCCAGACAAACTTTTAAAAAGGGTTATACGCCGGCGTGGACAGAAGAGTTGTTTACGATCAGCCGACAAAACCAAACAAGACCGGTCACGTACGGCCTTAAAGATGATTCGGGTGAGGAATTGAAAGGTTCTTTTTACCAAGAAGAGCTACAGCGAGTCGGCGACAAGATAGTTTATCGAATCGAGTCCATTTTGGAGGAACGCCGAGGTGGCAGGGGTGTAAAAGAATATTTAGTCAAATGGTTCGGTTATAACTCGTCATTCAACAGCTGGATTTCGTCCAAACAACTAGCGAGATATCGAGACTGATGGATATTGAAGAAGACGTGAGCACCCCAGTTTTGAGGCCACCCCCTCCCAAGACCGCGAGAACCTCGTTCTGGCATTTTTTTGGGAAACTAGTTCCGCGACTAGAGATCGTTTTCATCTGTCAGATGATCGTTATATATGTCGTCATCGGTGTCTCGTTATTCAATCTGAGTCGGAGCAACGCAGAGGGACCAGACGGCAAGTTTTGGATCGCTTTAATGAGCAGTTGTCTGGGTTACATGTTACCTAACCCTAAGATAGGATGAGTTTTTACGTGACTTTACCCAGCAATGCCTCGATGAAAATATACCCAAACAATAACGCCGGTCACTTTTTCGTCAAATTGCCACAGACTATAGACTTGACTTCACGTTACGAGGTTGGTTTGGTTGAGATTCAATTTCCCAAAAGTTATTTTAACGTGTTAGAGGATGATGTATGGATACATTACTTTCCCAACAAAGAAGATGAGTCTATGGTACTCACGTTGCCCGCTGGTCTATACACGTCACCCGACACGCTGATCGACGAGTTGAATCGTTTGCTTTTAGCCACGGATGTGGATGAAAAAGCCCGAGTTAGATTCCATTTTAACAATAATAAGGCCACCTTGAATCTGTATGATCCGGAGGTTGAAGTTAGAATTAGCGAGACGTTGAAACACATGTTAGGTTTTCCTGCCTCACTCGCCACAGACATTGACCCAATACTACGAGGTGAGACTGAAGTACAAATGGATAGCGACATGAAAAATGTATACGTGTACTGCGATCTCGTAGCGGCGAGACCGGTTGGAGATGCCTCTGTCCCTTTGTTACGGATTGTACCTATTTTGGATAGGACTAATGCTTCTGTTTTCAGGATTTACGACAAACCACACTACGTAACCCTGAGCCGTTTTTCGTTTGACGCGGTGGAAATCCTTTTAACTAACGATCAGGGTAAGACTATCCCATTCACTAGCGGAGCTTCGGTGTTGACACTACACTTCCGAACTCACAGACGGTTTGATTTTGACTAGAAAAATGGTCAGACACGTACCCATCCGACGAAACCCCAAGATGTATGAGGAGTTTTACTGCAACCAAGCTGGCCATGGGATGCCAGTGTTTATCGGAGGCAGAAGTCAAAGAGGACATGGTTTGGGTAGTCTTTTCGGCGGGCTCGGTCGTATGGTTCTCCCGTGGTTAAAAACTGGAGGCAAAGCTTTACTCAGAGAAGGGCTTGGGACCGGTCTACAGGTAGCGAGCGATGCGTTAGCCGGCAGAAATGTTGGCGAGGCATTTCGCGAACGAGCCAAGGAGTCGGGTCAACGTTTATTACAGGGAGCGGTTGAACACCTCACCACTAACCAATCGGTTAGCGGGCTTAGAAGAAAAAGAAAAACGACAGCTGCCCCACCTGGCGAACCGAAACGCATAAAACGCACTAACCGAAATCGGCCTTCTCATTCTCACCAGAAGAAGCGAAGGTACTCTGATATATTTGAATGATGGCGCTTATTCACCCCAACTCGTGCGAGTGTCTTCACGGTGGTCTAGATTTGTTTAGCGTACCACCAACGCAGACAGCCGTAGAAGAGGGACAATTTGTGGAGATACATTCGTTGGCCGCCTTAGCCCCCGGAGCCCCGGTGGAATTTGTAATTTCGGGAAACGGTGAAGAATATCTAGATTTGTTCAATACTTTTCTACACGTGCGCGCCAAAGTTACGTTAGCTAATGGCGGCGCATTACCCGCTGACGCAGAGGTGGCCCCGATCAACTATTACCTGCTTAGTTTATTCTCCCAAGTCGACGTTTCACTGAACGATACGCTGATTACACCCAGCGAGAACACCTACCCTTATAGAGCTTACCTGGAAGCCACGTTGAATTACGGGGAGGAACCCAAACGAGGCCATCTGACATCGGCTCTGTTTTACAAAGACACGCCAAATTTTATTACGGAAACAATTGGTGACAATAACAACGGGTTAAGACTGCGTCGACATATAGCGGCTTGTTCTCAGGAGATTGATATGATGGGTCGTTTACATTCAGATATCTTTGCTCAAGATCGTTACCTGTTAAATGGTGTGACAGTTAAAGTAAAACTCACCCCGTCTAAAGATGCCTTCAACGTGCTGGGACACGACCCCACCGCTGGATATAAATCTATTATAACTTATGCGGCCTTGGTTGTCCGGAAAGCTAAATTAAACCCCGCCGTCTCGCTAGCCCACGAGAAAGCCTTGGTGCGAGGTAATGCCAAGTACCCCTTGAAACGCGTTGTGCTAAAAACTTTCTCTATCCCTAGAGGTATGCTATCGCACATGCAGGATAATCTATTTCTCAGTCAAACATCTACACGGATCGTGATTGGACTAGTCACTTCGTCCGCTTTTAACGGGTCGTACACGGCTAATCCGTTCAATTTCGCTACCTTTGGTCTGATATATTTGAATGTCAGCGCGGACGGCAGAACCGTCAGCGGCAAGCCTTTGTCCATGGATTATGAACACAACCAGTACGTGAGAGCCTTCTTCGCGACGAATCTAGCTATGGGGCTGGTTGGTAAAGACGCCGGCAACGACCTCGAGTATAGACATTTTAAGCACGGTTACGCCTTATACGCCTTTGACCTCACCCCCAGTCTACTAGATGGTGACCAGTTTGAGATGGCCAAGTCGGGCCCAGTCTCAGTAGAACTTAAATTCGCCAAGGTCACACCCGAACCATTACAGATCCTCGTCTACGCCGAGCAAGACTCGATCTTGGAGATCTCGAAATCGCGCCAAGTTTTGACAGACTACACCACTTAGACAATGAACACAGACGAGATACGCACCATCCTCCTGTCAGACATATTTGTTAAACGAACTGGACTCGTTAAAGTGTTAGCTCGTGACCAATTACCTCTACGCATCGATCCGACCAAGACGGCTGCTTTCGTCATCAACACTGATCCTAGCTATCGCCCCGGTGACCACTGGGTCGCTCTATATTATAACGGACTTGGTACTTTTGAATATTTTGATTCTTTTGGCCTACCACCTACACACTCGGACTTGATTAATTTTATAACCAGAAACTCTACGCGACCTGTTAACTACAACGCCAGACAATTACAAGATGTAGTCACCAATGTTTGCGGGCTCTACGCCATTTATTTCATCTTGATCAAAACACGAGGTGGTACTATGCAGCGGGTCCTACTACCATTTTCGGCTAGACAACACGCCAACGATCGATTAATTACGCGCTTAGTCAGTTAGTCAGACCCTGGTTAGTGAACCCCAACCCCACTTTGATAAACAAGGGACGAAATCAATAGACAGGTGTGTGTATTTTTTGGTATCGGGTTTCTCCCCAATACGGCCATGTGTCATTGTTCCCACGCAATACATCGACGAATCACGTCCTGCCTAACACACGATCGATGTTCGACGAATCAAATCCTAGCTAGGGCACGCCTAAAAAAACCAGATTGAACTGGTATTCCTGTATATAAACGGAAGACACTTTATTAACGACAGATACACCTCGTTGAAAATGACTGCTCCCAACAACTGGGTCTACATCAAGAGAAGTGATGAACTGCTTAAGCCTTTGGCTAGTGGTCTGAAGGCTCCGTCTGTAAGTGTTTACCGAGGCCAACCTTTACTGCACGTGCGAAGATATTTTGGTGAATCCTACCTCAAATTTCCTACCAAACACGGCATTACGTTAACTCGACCCGAGTTTGACCATTTATTGACATTACAGAGCGAAATCCTTGCCGAATTTGACCGATTACAGCCACCAAGCACGGATACCTATCCTACTACTGGCACCACGTTTGATCAGTACATCAACTCCAGCTGTTACCAACCAACAGAACCGAGTTTGTTTCCTACCACAGACCTGAACGATGTCCTACCACCGAAGAAACCTACCACCTTCACTAACATGTTTGACGAATACATGAAGTCTAGCTGTCCAGTATCCCCAGATCCGAGTTGGTTTCCTACCACAGACCTGACCGATGTCCCTAATCTACCACAGAAGAAGAAGAAACCTACCAAGCGATTGAGAGTTGCCCGTTGTATGTCTCAATATATGTCTAACTGTTTGTATAACTGTTGTAAAATAACTGTTTGTCTATGTCTAAATATAAATGTTCGTATACATATCGTCTTCTTGTTATCTAAATATATCTCCCTATTATATATCGTCTAACTATCGTCTTCCTATTGTCTAAAAGTCTAAAAATATCCTATTATCTATAAATATACCTCTAACTATTATCCTCTTCTTGTTTGTCTAACACAGCCAGAATACTACCTAAGTTGGCTATACTAATAACAACAACAATAATATATTACTATATAAAAAACCACCATCTTGCAACATTTTCCTTATATAAAAAGCCGCCATCTTCCTATACCCCTCTTCTTGTTATCTCAAGTCCGCCATTTTGCCACATTTTCCTTATATAAAAAAACTCTAAATATACCCCTCTTCTTGTTATCTCAAGTCCGCCATTTTGCCACATTTTCCTTGTATAAAAAAACTCTAAATATACCCCTCTTCTTGTTATCTCACGTCCGCCATCTTGCGCCGCCTGAATGCGCTTATATAAAAGTCACGCGCCGCCTGGCGTTTTTGCTATATAAAAGTCACGCGCCGCCTGGCGTTTTTGCTATATAAAAGTCACGCGCCACCTGGCGCGCCGCCTGCGCGCCGCCTGAATGACACCTGTTTACCTCATTGTATACTACTGACCTCCCCAGGAAAAATCGAAATTCTACAAAACCCGATTTCCCCCAAATAATACTTCTGATCAACCCACCAAGCCTACGTGGCAGCGCAGCCACCAAGGTAAAGGAAACGGAAAGACACCTAAACTAGGAACGTCTGATCAGGGCAAACAAACCGGTCCAAACAACATCGAATGTTTGCATACAGCCTCGAAAGGTAGAGTCAATATCAGTGATTCTCAACCTGAGGGGACCGACCCTCAACTCGAGGAACTGTAATTTTGAATGGTACCTCTACTGCTTGTCTCTTTGACACTGGATTAAGTTTTGATTGTATTGTCGCCAGACACCTTGTCAAACCCGGTCAGGAGACAGAGGAAACCGTCAAACTATGTGGAGTTTTCAAAAGTGATGCACCCAGGACGCTTCCTATCGCACTGGTAGAGATACACACTGATTTTGTCAGAGGTGTTATCTAAGCGGCCATTATGGATGACGCGATCTACCCAGTTATCCTGGGATGTAGATATGTGTTTATTGGGAGACCAAAGGAGCCGATTGTGGCAGCGGTAACCACAAGAGGGCAAGCCAAGAAGGAGGGGGAACCTGCGCCAAATTTGTTGCCGAATGAACTGAAGGAGGCGCAACAAAAGGACCCTACTCTGGAGCCCTGCTTTAGAAAACTGCCCATGGCTACGGACCCCAGACACAACGGAGACATCTTTTCTAAGGATGGCGTATTGTATCGTAGAACGGGCGACCCGGACACGGGGAATAACCAGCTCCTAGTTCCGACGCAGTACAGAAGCCAGATCTTAGAATTGGGGCACTCTCTTCCCTTTAGCGGACATATGGGACAAAACGCCACTATTCAGCGAAAAAAACCCACTATTGGTGGCCAGGAACGAACTCTGACATTATCAGGTACGTGAAATCCTGCGCCCAGTGCCAACGGGTAGCACCCAAGCACTTGACACCCCCAGTACCCATGGGGCAAATGCCAATAGTAGGGACTCCATTTGAACGGGTTGCTGTCGACATCATTGGACCCCTGGAAAGGACCAAAAGAAGGAACAGGTTCATCCTGACCTTAGTCGACACTTGCACAATGTGGGCCGAAGCTGTACCGCTAACATGCATAAAATCCAAGTGTGTCGCAGAAGCCCTCGTGCAAATTTTTACACGGTTGGGATTCCCTCAACAAGTTTTGACGGACAATGGATCCCAATTCCGTAGCCTGTTAATGGAGGAGATCTTTAAGATCTTGAGGGCCAAACATATCCACATAAGTCCCTACCATCCGGCCGGAAATGGGCTCGTGGCACGTTTTAATGGCAGCCTCACCATGATGTTACGTAAGCTGGGTCAGGAGAAACCGGAAGACTGGGACCTATATATATCTGCTGCCTTATTCGCCTACAGAGAGGTACCCCAAGCGTCTACGGGATTCCCGCCTGCTACACTTTTATTTGGCAGACCTATTAAGGGGCCACTAGAAGCCTTACTTCGGTCCCTGACAGACCAAAAGGGCTGACGAGACAGTCGTCTCTGCAAGCAAGTATGTATCTGAGCTCAAGGAAAGGTTAAAGCTAGGATGGGATCTAGCTACGACCAACCTTAAGAAAGCCCGCGCTAAACATACTAAAAGATACAACAAAGCTGCAAAAGAGAAAGAACTACAACCAGGGGAGAAAGTTTTGCTGCTACTTCCAACCGGAAGCAATAAACTTCGCATCGGATGGCAAGGGTCGTTTACCGTCCTTAAAAAGATCTCATGTACTAATTACAAGATCTCCATTAAAGGAAAGAAGAAGGTCTTCCACATATATCTGCTTAAGAAATATCTGGAAAGACCAGTGCCATCCACCGAGCATCTCCTGGCTATCGTCATAGCAACGGAAGACGAGGATGATAATGATGGTTGCATGGAGTATCCATTGGAACCCACAGAATCCTTTAAAGATGTCAAGTTCGGCGACAATCTCTCAGTAGAACAGCAAACAGAAACCAGGGCGCTACTGAAGCAGTACAGTGCAGTCTTTACGGATGCACCTGGTCGAACAAATCTCATCGAATTTGACATGAAATTAACAAACGAGACCCCTGTTCGTACCAGAGTTTACCCCATCCCGTATGCTAAAGCTGATGCACTTCGCGGAGAGATAGACAAGCTGCGGCAAGCAGGAATTATCAGCGAGTCGACATCTCCTTATAGTTCGAGTGTAGTGCTGTTACAGAAGCCCAATAAGGAAGTTCGGCTGTGTATAGATTACCGGCTGCTAAACGCGGTAACGGAATTTAAGTCCGAACCTCTCCAAACCGTTTCTGAGTTGTTCACCAAGCTCAGCAAAGCAAAATTTTTTTCCAAAATTGACCTGAGTAAAGGTTATTATCAAATACCAGTCAAGGAGGAAGTTAAACCTTTGTTAGCTTTCAGCACTAGTGAAGGACATTACACATTTAATCTTACGGCAGTCTGAAACTGAACAAGGCTGAACGCAACTACAGTGTCGTATTAAGAGAACGTCTCGCTCTGATTCATGGCATCAGACGCCATCATGAGTTTCTGTATGGTACTTCTTTCACGGTGCAAACAGACCATGCTCCATTAGCTTTCCTGGGTGCCAATAAGGAATTCAATGCAAGGATAATGCGTTGGGCCTTGTTATTGAGTGTTTATTCCTTTAAAGTGGAATATATTCCGGGAAAACAGAATGTTGGGGCTGATTCCCTGAGTAGAAACTGGTCTACAGAGGAAGAAGAGCAGACTGAAGATACCACTCATCCTAAAGTCACCAATCAGGTCACATCCATTGTCAAAAAATGAAACATGAAGAATGGTTTCATGTCTAAAAGTGGGGACGATTGTGACGTACGTCTAGTTCGACAAGTGAACTTTCCCTGATTTGATGGATGATTAAAGGGACTTTTAGCTTTTCATAACGTTAGAACCCCTGAACATTTGTTGTAAATTTTTTGGTTTCGCCAGAGCGAACCGATTCCACCGGGGCTCATTAAGTATGCGGCATGAGATCTAAAGACACCGATACGATCCCCAGAACAGAGAAGCTAGTTCTTGCAGGAATTTCTCATCTCCGTGCGAACACTGAGCCGCTCGCAAGATGGACCAGAGCGGTCAGAAGAAAGCGGAGGCAGCGAACAGAGCAACGTCTCGCAGGAAGATGACACGGAAGTGCGAACCAGAGTAGACGAAGAAAGCTTCTTGCAGACCTCGCACTTCTGTGGCAACCGGCAGACTTGCCCGAAAGACTGAGAAACAGGAGAGACGGAGATCGGAAGCCAGGGGTAATCGCGGTTAACACGACGGCTAGAAACCTCGAATTTTCCTGGGTTGTAAAGAGGCGCTAGAATCTAACAGGTCCCACTCATCTTGAATTCCATTTAGATATATACAAACCCTAAAGAATGCAACTTTATCACTCGTTTCGCCAGACCTTGACAGAAGCACTAGCATAGTGAAATCCTGTTTGATTCACTCTGGATACTCAACTTATTTGCAGTGAATTCTATTCTGTGCTAAACGAGTGATCGTTACCTTAGCGATCCCAGCAAGAAGAAGTACAACCTGGTAAAGAGTCCCCAGACTCAGTTCTTAAACCCCCTTCCAGAATCTGATGAGACTGTGTATTAAATTTTAAATCTTTGAGGCGATCCTATGTTTGGGATCCAGCTATCTAAATTAATAGAAAGAAAGCACCCCCATTGACAAATTTAAACACCTCACCAAGTATATTCAGTTGTAACTGGAAGAAGAACAATCGCCAGAGTTTTTTTATATTAAAATTACTGCTACAAAAAGAGAGAGAGAGTACATATTTACCTGAACTGTGACGGTACCTAGTTTTTCCTCACGGGATTTAAAAACCTACCTCACTGGACAGCTGTAGTCACCTCGGTTTTTTAAAAGAAGAAGGTTCACCACCAGCGGTGAAATCTAAGAAGCCACACCCCATTCTCACCAGTATCTAACTGCGACGGTGCCATCCCATAGACTCTTTTTATATCAGAAAAATAAACCACAAGAACATTTAGTCTTCACGACCGGCAATAAGCGGGAATATTTGCTACCAGCCAAACCTCGCTAAATCTGGGGCCGGACATTGAAGTAACAGACACTCTCAATATGTCAAGTGTTAATTGATGAGTTTTTTTGTATAATTCTATGGATTGACTGCTTCCAAGATCGGTAAGTCTGTGTGTGAGTTTGTGTGTTGGCCAGCACGTGCGTGCATGACTAAAAGGAGATTTATGTGCAACTATTTTAATTGCTGTACCTGGTAGACACTTTGTTAGTTATTCCTTACATGGTTCACTTTATAAGTGGGATTTCTTAACCTCTGTTATTTCCCCTTCCTAGTCTGCTTAGTAGAAGGGAAAACAGTTAAAGATAATAGGACTAGTTTCCTAATCCCTCTTTTCAGGATAGATTAATGGACTGTTGGGTTAACTTATCTACTTCTGTTAACTACCTGTCATTTGGACCGGGTTCCTTTTTCCATTTTTCTGTACAAGAGGGAAGGGCATATTGAACACTACTCTTCAACAACCACCCACCCTCTTTGTTTTTTTTTTGTAATTTGAAACTTCGATTTCTGCATGTAAATTGATAATTGTTTGTGACTTGATTTTTTTTAATGCTAAATAAAAGGAATAAAACTTTTAGCATTTGTGTTGGCAGGCCCAAACCCAACCTTTCCCATATTCGTTACCGTAGTTTGTATTCACGTGCGTCTGTGTGTCTGAAGCACCAAATCGGTGTGAGCGCAGATGTGAGTCTGGAAACTGGCAAATAATTGTTTGTCCAGAAGAGTTTTTTTGGAGTAGAATTGAGAGGCAAATTGTCGTAAAACAGTCTGTCCTTACTTTTCCCAGCACTCTGTGAATCAACTATTTACTTCTAAAACCCTTACTATCACATAGCCTTTTCCATCATTCTCCACTCTAAACAGGACCACTATTTCCAAGACTCTTCCTCTCAAATAAATTTACGACACCAACACACGTGTTAGAGAAAATAAAACTACGTTCCGGTAATTAGACAAGACTTGTCTGCGTTAATTTAGGTTGTTCGTCTAACAGAGAAGCAGACAAATGAAGTATTCCTCCATTATGTTTGCCGCGTTTAATGTCATGAATTATTACAAGACACAAAAAATGTTCTAACCCGATTAGTTAAATAAAGTACATGTTCTTTATGAGAAGAACTGTTATGAATAAAACTTGGCAGATTTAAAGAATGGAATAGATGTAAGACAATATGGCAGCCACAATGGAAATATATAATTAAAAACAGTACACAGACACACGGACAGTACGCACACACGCATACACGCATGCACACGCGCATTCACAAATGCACGCACGCACATAAATAAATATATAAATATAAATATATAAATAAAAATAAATAAATAAATAAATAAATAAATATATATATATATATATATATATATATATATATATATATATATATATATATATATATATATATATATATATATATATATATATATATATATATATCTATATATATATATATATATATATATATATATACAGTACTTTGCAAAAAAAATGGCAGTCATATTGCTCAGCTAAATATGCTGAAATCTAATTAAATATGCATGTTCTGCCCCAAATTTACACTCCACTTAAGTGAGCAAACACTACCAAAAGTAAAAAAAAAAATTAGCGTAGAGTAAAGTCCCTTGATAATAGAACAGACGACAATTTCTAATGCTAATGGCAGAAAATGGATACAAAGTAAAAGTGTATGTTAATTTCACAGCTGTGGAATGAAGGAAATCAAACATGTTCCAACATTTCTAAAACCTTGACCATTCCTGAGCGGACTGTCTACAGAGTTGTGAGTAAATTAAAAGCAGGTAATGGAATCGAGCGAAAAGAAGGTAGTGGGGGGTCAAGAATTTTGGACACAAATGACCATCGGCGTCTCGCCCAAATCGTTCGCGCTGGGCCAATGAAGAGTGTAGAAAACTTACGGCAGCGCATGATCGAGTTGGGAAACCCAGAGGTATCTAATGCTACTGTCAACCGGGAGCTACACAGGATGAATTACACAAAAAAGCGGGTAATTTTGTCACCATTTCTCACAGAGACTCACAAACAGATGCTCTTGAACTGGTGCCACGAACACCAAAATTTGTCATGGGACAATGTGATTTTTTCAGATGAATGTTCTGTTTGGTCTTGACCTGCTCAAATAAATACTTGGATGAAAGACTCTGTAACCCCTGTGTACCAGCGACCGAAACATACCCATAAATTCCATCTTTGGGGAGGGGTTGCAGCAAGAGGTTTCACCCCACTGTGTGTTTTCACAGGAATTCTCACGAAAGAAAGGTACATCGACATACTAGAGGGACACCTTCTGCCATTTATGCAGGTCATGTACCCCGATGGGTGCACATTTCAACATGACAATGACCCAAAGCATACAGCTCATACCACCAAAGCATGGCTGCAAGAGAAGAATGTGATAGTGCTGAAGTGGCCCAGCAACAGTCCCGACCTAAACCCAATGGAAAACGTTTGGGCACTACTCAAGAATCATTTAAAAAAGAGTGGACTCAGAGACGTTGAACAATTGAAGAAGGTAGCTGAAAAATACTGGGACAGTCTGACTCACGATTACCTACAAACACTTGCGGGAAGTATGCCTCGCCGCATCCAGGCTTGCCTTGCTGGAGAAGGCAACATTATATTGTACTGAAACCACTGTTAATAGATAGGGGAGATACCAATCTTCCTCTGGACATACAGTTGTTATTATTATTTGCTTCTATGAGTGTGCTGCGTTGCGAAAATATGACTGCCATTTTTTTTGCAAAGTACTGTATATATATATATATATATATATATATATATATATATATATATATATATATATATATATATATATATATATATATATATATATATATATATATATATATATATATATATATATATAGATATATATATATATATATATATATATATATATATATATATATATATATATATGGCCGGGTAGGGTAGTGGGGGTTGCTGTTCAAATCGAGAGTATTAGATTTTGATGACTAGCCAGCCTGCTAGAGGTGATGATTTCTCTCTACAGTCTTACAGGATTTTACCAGGTTCGGGGATAATCCTCTATGATGCTTTATTTTTAGAGCAGATAGTTTTTATTTGTGTTATGCCTGCAGCGATTAGCTTTGGTATGATACCTTAAAAATTTGTATGAAGGCCAACTGCAAACATATGATTTGTCAACAGCATTTGTGTTCAATGAAACAAATGTTTATTCAATCTTCAACAAGAACTGGGTTAAGTCAAATGGTAACCACACCAAATTTGCACAACAGCATGTTGACATTTAATAAAACAAGCATAAAAAGTCAATGCATTATTTTAATGATGCAATATTCCTTATTGCATCTCGTGATCTTTTCAACTTGCAAAAACATGGCGTGGCTCCTCTATCCTTCTAGTGTTCCTTCGTTTATTTGTTAATGTAGTCTAGATTTCACGACGTTTTTCTTATCCCTTCATTTCAATGAAAAGCCAAACTTTCTCTGCTTAAGGACCTTCATCCTTGGTAAAAGGTTCAAAATATATGCCTGGGTTTACAATTCTTTACCCAGTTTTCGAGCGTAGCTCTGTTTCAGTTATGACTGTGGGCTCTAACATTTGCATTCAATTATTAGCACTACTTACGTTTCTCATGAATTCACAAAACAAATCATTCTACATTTCGAAGTTACACAGTTGCATTAATTGTGCGAAGTCAATCTCCTCTATTAGAATATCACTGAGCAAGAAGAATTATGTCTTCTCTCGACCGCTCTAAATTCATGACTGCTCAAAAAATGGCTTCGTCTCTCGTTCATTCCGGGGAAAGAAGGACTGAGCCTAACCATTGGTGGGAAATCACGTGACCAACGCAACTATACAAGCGAAGCTTAGCCTAAATAAATGCGTGGCGTTTCGAAGCTAACTGGCCTAATTAAACATCTGCATCAAGATTTTTTTTATCTTCTGTTTCTATAAAAATTTATTTTATATGTTAATATAGTTTGTATCTGAAGACTCACGGTATACGCGGTTACATACAGATCCCGGGGCCCTGCAAATGTATCCGTAGGGAGACATTTGAGTACTATCAAATCTTAAAAAATTTATCCCAAAAATTTCTTAAGTTCAAAAAAATGTTCAGAAAAATTTAAAGTTCAAAAAAATTTTCTAAGTCCAAAAATAATTCGGAAAAATTTAAACTAATTCCTAAACTGGGTTCCTATATCTATGTGAGATCAACTTCTCTATAAAAACTTAGGGATGGACATCAACTTCAAAAAAATTTTTTAACTATCCAGCATTTTTCATCACATTTTTAAATTGGCAACCCTGACCAACAAAAATATTCATTAAGTCATCACTCAAAAATATGGGGAGTGGCAACATTGGGAACATGAACAATAATATCCTATTTCATTATCATAATCCACATGCATGTTATTCCAACAATATAGTTGACACACTGTATTGGACATTGTGGGGGAAAACCTAATTCTATCTTTGTGTCCTCCGAGCGGTTCAAAATTTTATGTTATTTTCACTCCTGGTGTTCTAATAAGTTTTGGTCCTAACTTATTTATTGAGTAAGCACTCCATGTATATTGCAGTAGAACGTATTCCCGTTTTTTTTTCTTCAAAATATCCATATCATCTTTGCAAATGACGATCCAATTGTATAAGTCAGTTAATTTATCCGTGGTGATCCATCATGCTTTCTTTTGTTATTTATTATTGCATATGGGAAACAATTTCAGACCTGTACATAATCATTTTCAAACCTCAATGTAACAATTTATTCTGATAAGCAATTACAATGTACCAAATAAAATGATTAAAAATCTCATTACTTGTACTTGTTCATTTATTTTTGAAATAACCTGGTATCCTTGACAATATGTATCTGTTATCACATGTTTATCCTTGTATACCATTTAGTATTTCCTTTTTTTTCATTTTTCATAAATCTCATATTCTCCATATATATGTGGCGCTCCAATATTTTATAGGTGTGGACCTTTCCTAGTCCTCTTGTTTATACTGGGAATTCATCAGTATTGACTTTCAATGTATGACATCTAACAATATATTTATCAACAACACATCGACTAATCATTTGTAAACATCAATAAAACTTTCATAATTTTATCGCAATATGAGGTAAAATACTTTTGTACATATTTTCAGGATTTCAACACCAACTCTGCCTTCGCAGGTCGAAGGTTAGTCAGAGTTATGTGGTGCCTGTAACATCCGCTGACTACAGCCAGATGGGTGACTTATGGTACTTATAATACAAAAATCCCGTCCGTCAGTTATATCTTAAGTGTGGGGTGGGGGTCTATTTCATGGTGTCGTTGACAAAGTTTGCTGCATTTCCAATCTAGGTATTCTTTTCTTATGTCATAATATCTCCATGATATATCTGTGACATGTCTGTCCTTGGGATAACATTATTTTTTTATCCAATATCCTCGGGGTGAGCAAATCTCAGTACGTCCAATTTCATCAATCATTTATTTTTTTCTCTCCTGTAATTCTGGGTATATTATGAGTATATTAAATCGTCAATTTATTTCAACTATCTTACAACATTCTGTAATTCGTGATAAGGGATAGTCATTTGTTATACAACCATGTTCATATTACAAAGGCAATGAGCAAAAATCAAAGAGATATCTTCTCCGAAAATGCGGATGTATCTCTATTTCCTTTACCTCTGGGCGTAGTAATTATTCAGTCATTATTATTTTTTTTCCATTATTTAATCTCCATTTTGTGTCGTTAGTACCTGTGGTTCCATGGGATTATCATAATCTATTTGTCCCTTGTCTACTGATAATGACTTCAAATATAGTCCTCATGTGTGCAGCTATCATCTGCTCTGATTTGTTCCATGTCCATGGTATTCATAAAATATTCCATTATCTCCTTGTCTTATCTCGTATCCACGAAAGACTAAGATTATTGCTCCTCCAATGTTAATGTGGGGGATTTTGTGCATAACCATTACAATAAAATCTCAGCTGTGACAACATAAAGTTTCACGTTTATATAAAATGGCATCTTCATCATACATAACCAGTTGCTTCTTCATCTCATGTGTCATTAGTGGTTATCAATCGGTAATGGGGTATTCAATGTGGGTTCAGCATATACAAATGCTGTAAAGGGGTATTTCATTTGCTAGGTCAGCATGTGCAAATGCTATTTCTTTAACATGGGCAAAGGCATCATCAACAAATAGGTGCAATTTGTTCAATCTGGGGTTAGCATATCTAATGCTCTCAAGGGATTCTTCATTTGCAGAAATTCAGCATGCGCAAATGTCATTGGGGTACTTGTGATAGGCAGTATCAACAAAATACTGCTGGAGTATCAGAGATCATGCTGGTGGGGTGTATGACTGGTATAGGGTGATTTATTTATTTTCTTCTTCAGCTGCTAACCTCAGGGCAGTCAATGTTTTACAATATTGGCTTATCATTATCAAAATGTGTGAGGGTGGCATATAAACATATAGCAATCCTATAAGACCATTAGAATGTTTTCTCTTCTTTTCATTTTTTCTTTTATGTCTTTTGTCTCTTTTTCATTTTTTCTTTTTCATTTCTTTTTTTTTCATTTCTCTTTTCCATTTCTTTTCTGTTTGTATCACAAGTACTAAAGAATGATAAAAATCAATTCACTAAACACTAGATATACTATCAATATTCCTAATAGTAAATCCTAACCAATAGGGCTGTAAGTAATAGTTTAGGTTAGAATAGAATGAATGTTGTAGCAGTATCTGTTGTCAATAAGTGGCGAGGAAAGGGTACATCAAGGATCTCCTGATTACAACATGATTGTAATTCCAAGGAATGAATATGATTGGGATTGAAAAGATCACAAGTCTAGAATGTCGTCTCAATATAGTGGAATGGAAAAATAGTAAGTTAAAGATGAGTAACAGTGGAGTGAAGGAAATCTTACTATAGAGAGTCAAGGTTGGGATATGGAATCTCTTTAGGAGAATGTTTAAAATTCTTGACAGTACTAATATAAATCTGGGTCTAAAATAATAATGTACATTTTAAAAATAAATAATCCTGTGGAGAAAAATAGCATAACATGCAATACTAGTTTTGGGTATGAATTATATGCTGTTAAGAGATGTCATAGTAGGAACAGTATGATTGATCAAGGTGATAGATATAAAGGAGTTTAGCATAATTTAGATCAAAGAAATATTAGTATGGGGTAAGAAAAACTACTGGTGTACAGTGTCTGCATGAAAATGCACTAAGATGCGAAAATACAGGACTCTGGATCTGCAAGGACAAGAAGTCTGGTGAATGGAGCGTGGAATATGATCGGTTTCAAAAGTGTAGATCCATGTTACAACAGAATAGTGTGACACATGTGTTATAGGTAAGGTTGTGTAACATTCTAAATATCAAAAACTGTCTGACTAAATAATGTCTGTAAACTCGTAACACCGTGTGTTATCAATTGTTTTGTCATTTTTATTTCACAACACTATACTATCTAAAGAAAATCTTCCGTGGGCTGGTCTTGATTTTCCTCTGGCATCAGTAGTGGTATGGCTGGGAAAAAACTTTCTGGCATAAAGTCATCTATAACTGTCAATCTGAACATAGTCTGAAACGAAAGTACATGTGAAAGTTAGTACATTGTTAAAAAGTAATTTCACATTCGCGGTGACCGTACATGGGATGGCATGTACATTGAAGACTTGAGGGGCGTGTTTTCAGAATAGCTGCAACAGTTTCTCTCTCTGTTTAATTTCCCGGCTGGATAGGCCAGACATAGCTAATCTGTATGTAAACCTTTCCATCTATTTGCTTTGCTTCTCCAGCTCTAGCAGTGCCATAAGGAAGGCCGGACTGGGATGGTTGTTGACCGGTTGTACAGCGGGTACAGCACTGGAGATGGCATTGTTGACATTGAGAGGTTGATGGGCAACTGAAGAAAACGTCAATGGTTGTACTGTAGCTGGAGGTGACATGACATTGACTGATTGTTGGGGCGCAAAGGAAATCAGTGATGATGGCAATGTAGCCTGGGAATGTGTGGCTGGGGGTGACATGACTGGCGGTTGTGGCAGTTCTACAAATGTGGCCACAGGAGGCGATTCGTGAGGCTCAGGAAAAAACGATTCAACTGTGGTGGAAACCTGTACTGGTGGGATGCTGAATACTGACTCGATACCACTATCTGAGTCTGATATACAGGATATTGTGTCGTCATCATGTACATTGGAGTCTGATACCAATAAGGTGCTATCTGCATCACTGGTTTCAATAGAACTGGCTGTATCAATGTCTGTTTCTTGTTCGTATAGTTTCCACTATTTCTCTGTCATTTTGTTCGTTGGGGTCTGACAAAGTTGTGCCGGGGCCGACACTGTAGTTTCTCATTTCTTGTTGAGTTTCGTCTTCATAAAGATTGCTGGTATATGGTTCAACAATCTGCTTGGGTATAGTTTCTTCAGGATCTGATTGTTCTGAACGACCAATCTTGTTCTTGTGGTTAAAAGGTGACGTAGGAAGGTCTGTTTGTAGTGCTACACAAACCATCGTTGTTTTTGCACAAATTAACTTGGTTTTTTTTGTTGTTGGTACTTGTTTTGTTGGCCTGGGTTGAGTATTCCAAGGAGTTGATTGTGCTAAATTTACTTGTTGGTATGTCTTGGCTGTCTTTCCTTGTGTTATGGGACCGATGTGTGCTTTCCATCCGTCTGTTGTTAGGAGGCAAACTTGTCCGTTCCTAGATGTCATGTTACGAAACTCCCAAATTTTTCTTGTTTTAACTGCATTTATGAAATTTCGTACAGTCATTCTTTGAGCTCGTTTATTCAATGTGTTCCAGTGTTTGTTAGCTGCCGTCGTGTGCCTTGACGTGCTGTCATTATACCTGATCGATGATAGTATACGAGGTCTCCTTTCTGTTTCTCTGTGGCGATAATATGGAGGTGTTTGTCTCATGGGGGCATGGGATTTTGTGTGCTGGGGATTCGAACGAGGAACAGCGTGGATCGGATACCTCCGTTTCTGCCATGTGCTATGTGGTTTTTCGTATGTCCGGTAATCAATGAATCGTCTATCTCTGTCAAGCTGAGGACGACTCTTACATTGATATATGTTGTTTCTACTGTAAACACTGTAACTTCGCCTATCCGCGTATGTTACTTTACGATGGGTTGAACAACTGTCATCATCTTCATCTGGGGTGTAGGATTTTCTGTTTCCTTCATGTGAAGGGTTTTCGCTTCGTCTGTGTACGTGTTTAGAGGTATAGCAGCCTCCCGTTGTAGAGTTGTATAACATTTCTTCCTTTTCAGTAGAACCTGCATTAGGTTTCTGTAGGTCTACAGCATAATAGCTTCCAGTATGCGAGCCATATACATATTTATCTGGGGCAGTGGGATGTGCGTCTACTTTAGGATAACTTCCTGGCAGACAATATTCATTTCTCTTGTTGAAATTGGGCGGATGGCGCGGAACGTGTTTGTTATGCATTGTCCAGGTATTTTCATGTGTAAAACGATAGCTGTATGGGCTGGCCTGCCTATACTCTTGTTGTCGATGCATTTTTCAGTCTTATTTATTCCTTGTTAATCGTGGTTTCCTTATGCACTAGGGTTGATTATAGTCGGATTTTCTCTGCTCTTTGTAGAGGACTGGTCATACGGCACCAAATTGAGATGATCCTCTATCCTTCAAGTTTTCCTTCGTTTATTCTTTGAATTGTGGTCTAGATTTCACGACGTTTTTCTTATCCCTTCATTTCAATGAAAAGCCAAACTTTCTCTGCTTAAGGACCTTCATCCTTGGTAAAAGGTTCAAAATATATGCCTGGGTTTACAATTCTTTACCCAGTTTTCGAGCGTAGCTCTGTTTCAGTTATGACTGTGGGCTCTAACATTTGCATTCAATTATTAGCACTACTTACGTTTCTCATGAATTCACAAAACAAATCATTCTACATTTCGAAGTTACACAGTTGCATTAATTGTGCGAAGTCAATCTCCTCTATTAGAATATCACTGAGCAAGAAGAATTATGTCTTCCCTCGACCGCTCTAAATTCATGACTGCTCAAAAAATGGCTTCGTCTCTCGTTCATTCCGGGGAAAGAAGGACTGAGCCTAACCATTGGTGGGAAATCACGTGACCAACGCAACTATACAAGCGAAGCTTAGCCTAAATAAATGCGTGGCGTTTCGAAGCTAACTGGCCTAATTAAACATCTGCATCAAGATTTTTTTTTATCTTCTGTTTCTATAAAAATTTATTTTATATGTTAATATAGTTTGTATCTGAAGACTCACGGTATACGCGGTTACATATTATATATATATATATATATATATATATATATATATATATATATATATATATATATATATATATATATATATATATATATATATATATATATATATATATACTTACTTAGTCGTTCCCCTTCTACCGTGAGGTGTAGAGGTTTGGAAGAGAGAGCGCCAGACTATTCTATCGGCTGTCTTCCTCCTGGTCTGGTTCCATTCTAGTCCTCGGTCCTTCTAGTGTTCCTTCATGTGCGGACGTGTTTTTATTTGGCTCTACATTTTGGATATTTTATTCTAAGTTGTTCCCATTTAATATGGATGATTTATACATCCCTGTGTTGGCGGTTTTGTTTGACATACAATGAAATTGTTTATATTGCAATTGTGTTAAATTCACATATTAATATTGTGTTTTTTCTGTATGGAATGACGGTATTGTGTCCTGCCACCATTTGTCGATAAATCGAAAACTACTTCAACAGTTGTTACACATTCTAAATTTTGACGGTGACCTTCTGGCTATGGAACAATACACAATGTTAAATTACAGGGCCCTTCAGCCCTCAGGCATGTAATGTGATCATGGCGAGCGAGGAGAACAGCGTCGTCGTATCGGCGATAGTAAAACCACCCAGAGATGGAAGATTACGTCCCTCTACAGTCACTAAGAGCTACTGCCTTAACAAAGAAAAAGCCATACAAAGAAAACTTCACGCCTGGACCAACCCTCCACATCTGATCATCAAACAAACGAACAAGGGTCAATGTTGCTCTGTTGAATTCCGTAACAGTCAACATTACGAAATTTTCAAACACACTTGCCTAGAATACTACAAAAGCTGTTCCATTGAAACCCGGAGCGATCAACTAAACGCTATTGTTGAGGATAAAATAAGCACGGACCTCCTCACAATACATCTGTATCACACAAAAAATAAGATTTTAACACAAGGAACGACAGAGTGCGTACAGACATGGTTGGACGTCGAATTTTCTCACCTCCAAAGATCAGCTCTAGATAAAACCATGATTGTAACTGATCCTACTTCTTCTCCAACAATGATAGGAGACGAGTCTACCAACGCAAAATCTCAGCTAACCATTGAAGCCAGTCCTCCTACCCCTGATCTACCACCACCAACCTGTGATCCAACACCACCCACTTTCGATCCAACACCACCCATATTTGACACCACCAACCTGTGATCCAACACCACCCACTTTTGATCCAACACCACCCATATTTGATCCAACAGGACCCACCTTTACCCCTGATCTAATACCACCAACCTGTGATCCAACACCACCCATATTTGATCCAACAGGACCCACCTTTACCCCTGATCTAACACCACCAACGTGTGATCCAACAACACCCACTTTCGATCCAACACCACCCATATTTGATCCAACAGGACCCACCTCTAATGGACCGACAGCTCAAAAGCCCACAATAAATTATCTAGAAGTTCACATCAACCAACCCACTGAAGTCAGCGTAAACCACACTTTGAAAAATGCATTCATCACTTCTTCAGATAACCCACCCAATATGAACGAGACCAACCCATCCTGCCTCCCAGATACAGCTACTTTCCAAGTCAGTGTAAACCACACTTTGAGTGATGTATTCCCCAATTCTTCAGATAACCCATCCAATATGAACGACACCAGCCCATCATGCCTCCCAGATACAGCTACTTTCCAAACAAAAGTGCCTGTCAATAGCGCAGATGTCTACTCATGCTCCACAAAATATCTATTAGCAAATGAGTGTGTTATGGAACAACTAAGCCAACGAACAGAGAAACACTTCTGTCAGGAGCTGGAAACTATAATTGAAAGTTCTCTGAAAAACGTCATTGAAAAATTCAAGCAGGATATAGAAAGCTCACTGAAAACAGAGCTTGAAACACTGAGACATGAAGTTATGACTCTCCGCAGAGAAAACACAAGGTTGGTTCATCACCTAAACCACCAACCTTTTTCAAGTAATAAGAAAAAAGAAAATGGGGAGGTGATTGACAGCCCACGAGAAGCAATTCATCATGAATCTCCAGTTACACCACTTAACTTACCCACCCCTTCTCCAACACTCATTCCTCAAAACAAAGCATGCCCAGGACAGCATCATAATGTTAAAAGGCAAAAGGACATTAGCAGCAGTGTAGGAAGAAGATTAGGACCAAATAAAACATTCCCAATTGAAGTAAAAATTAGCAATCGATTTGGAAATCCATCAATCCTATCTACACAAGCAGATTCCGAAACAGCAACCTCAGAAGAAGATGACAGGGCACGTAAACTCCAATGTCACTTGACACAAGATTATGCTGACCACCTACTGCAAGACAACGAGCAATGGCACCAACAACGCCGTCGTACTCGACCACAGCCACATCCTAATCGTCACATTCCTCACAACACAGCCAACATTATTATAGGAGACTCATTGCTAAATGGCATTCACAGCGATCGAATGTCAACAACACCAGGGGAACTAGTCACTGTTATATCATTACCTGGAGCCGGAATAGTAGAAGTTATCAATGAAATAAGCCGTCTCAACACAAACACCAACATAAAGAAAACAACAATACACGTAGGGATAAACGACAGCACAAATGGACACACTCTTAACCTATCAGACATCTCCAGAATGATTGACACCATATAAAACAAAAATTTCCCAACACATCCACATATATTTCGTCAATTATTCCACCCAGCTATGGTAAAGCACGCCAAACTGTGGATATCAACAACAAGGTGCTTTACACTTTTTGTTCAAAGCATAACACGTCTTTCATAAACAACACACCCTTTTTCACATCTAAGTCAGGTGCGCCAAAAAAACTGCTATACAGAGATCAGGTACACACTTCTAAACTAGGGACCAGCTACCTAGCCAAAAATTTAAAGTTTCCTCAGAGGACACACCAGAAACACACACATTCATTCACCAGGGACAAAAATTATACACTTAACTTAGTAAACCCAGGCACAACAGCTCATAACCATCAATCACCGTCCTCAGCTGACAAGCAAGTATCTAGAAAAGCTACATTTAAGCCCACCTCCCACGCTAACCTTTATGACCAAATGTATCCGCCACTACCCACACAACAGTCCAGCCAGCTGCTAACTGCACAACAGACACCACTGGACAGATGGACAGATTGGACTACAAGTAACACCCATTCACTTAATCGCAACGCAGAAACTACAGCAAGAAAATGGGAGTTTTCTCACCCCGTCTCCACCCGCACAGAACGGAATTCTCACAATTCATCCGTTTTACGGCAACTGACTCAATATAGTCCAGAAATATTAATGCAGGCTCTTCAGATGTCTATAAACGGCTCTACAGAACAAGATTAAAACCAAGCAACTTAAAACTGTTTTTTTAAAACAAGTTTGCAGTGTAACATTCGACCTGACGCGTTCTCTTCGGAAGCACTTTAGTGACCTTTGTCCTGAGATAAAAGAAATAGCTGAGTATCAGCGTTGAACTTTTAACTGTCACTTTTGGATGTTAATAATTTTTTTATTTTTTTTTTATTACATTGTCTGTTTAAACATTTCTTTCTGTTCGTCAGAGCAGGGCGTATCTAAATTTGTTTCCGATTTAGTAATAACTCTATCGTATTAATACTATTGTTTTCTTATTATTATTATTATCTCTGTGCTTATTCCTCTCATTCCTACGCTCACCATTCTCTTTTACATCTTTTATACATCTGCACCTTCGTTTTTTCATTTTGAGGAAAATTAGGAAATCCTCACAAAACTAACTAACTAAGTCACAGCGTGGACCTTTAACTGTCCCGGGAGGATTAATTCTCTACATTGACTGTGGTTGAAGTAAAAATATTCCTTTTTGTTCGGAACAGACTGTATTTTAAGATAAAAACCACACTTTTTGCAGAGATTAAGATACTGTAAACAGTGTCCACGGACTCTAGCAGTGCATATTTTATTACTTGTCTACAATTTTGTATAAACCATTGTGTACCAATTTTATTGCTTCTTACTCATTCCTACTCCCCTCATTATTTCTTTCCTATTGACTATTATCATGTCCGAGTGCAAAAACTCTAATCAAAATATAGGCAATACCACTAATTCATGGCTTAAACTATCAGGGCTTAAAATTGGTCATTTAAACATTTACCACCTGCTAGGTAAGCTTTCTGAAGTCTCCACCTCCCTCCAACAAAACTTCCACATATTTGGTTTTTCTGAAACCCGTCTCAATGACAAAATTACAGATGACGAAATTAGGATTAATGGATTCACCACCATTCGCAGGGATCCTAACAGACAACATGAAACAGGGCTAGTCATATACATCTGAACATCTCTTCAGTACAGACGCCGTGATGATCTAGAACATACTGGCTTTGAATGTTTATGGCTGGAAATAAAACTCCCCAACCTGACCCCCGTTCTAATTGGTTACCTGTACCGAAACCCTAGCTCTTCTGCTGTATGGTTTGACACATTCTCACGAATGATGGACAACGTTTGGGCTTCTTCGAAGGAAATTATTCTACTGGGGGATTTCAATATTGACCTTCACAAACCGAACAACACGTGGAATGATATTACCATCTCATACAACCTCATACAGTTAATCAATCAACCCACGAGAGTAACAGACTCATCATCTACACTAATTGATCATATCTATACGACCTGCCCAGAAAACATTATAGAATGCATAGTCCCACAGACATCATTAAGTGACCACTATCCTATTTGCTGTACCTGGACGAGAAAGGGGTTTAAAGCACCTAAAACGGAACACATCACAGTCCATTACAGGAATTTCAAAAACTTTAACATTCAATTATTCCTACAAGACCTACAAATATCCCCTCTCTCATACGTGTACCAACTTCCGCATCCAGAAGAAGCCATAAAATACTGGACACAAACTTTCAACAACGTATTCGACAAACATGTTCCTATAAAGCAGGTTCGGGTCAAAAACATCAGAAAGACCCCATGGATAACCAACGAAATACTATCAACAATGAGAGAGCGGGACGAAGCACATAAGCTCAAAGATTTCAGCAGGTATCGGATGCTTAGAAACAAAGTACAATATCTCATTCGTCAGGAAAAGAAACTACATTTCAGAAAGATGATTCAAGACAAAGCAAACAGCAAAGAAGTCTGGGCAGCCATTAGAACACTAACACACAAATCAAAGTCACTAAACTCTTTACCAAAAAGCTGCTCCCTCACGGCAACTCATTTTAGCAACCACTTCAAAACAGAAATTAGCCTTCTCAAGTCGACACTAAAGCCAATGGACTGCGATATTAGTAAATTGACAGCCTTCTGCAACACTGAACACACCCCAATAGATCTAAGACATATTCCTTTTCTAACAGTACATGAAGTTCTCAAATATATCTTGGCATTAAAAAACAACAATTCATCTGGGCTTGATGGTATCAGCAAAAAGATTCTACGTTACGCTGCGCCCATCATTTGCGACTCCTTAACCTATGTGTACAACCAATGTATTGCACACAACTACTTCCCCACAGCATTTAAATCTGCCAAAGTGTACCCCCTCTATAAATCTGGCTCACATAGCGATCCCAACAGCTACAGACCAATATCCCTTCTATCATCTCTTTCAAAACCACTAGAGAAACACATTTACAACACCACATTTCAACACTTAACAACAAACAAACTGCTCATTGATAGCCAGTCAGGTTTCAGACCCAAACATTCCTGTCACACAGCGCTCACCAAAATGGCAGACAACTGGCTGTCGAACATAAATGATGGAAAATTATGTGGTGCTGTTTTTGTCGACTTCAAGAAAGCATTTGACATGACTGACCACACTATCTTGGTTCAAAAGTTGGAAACCCTCAGAATAGGCTCTAATCCACTAAACATCATCAAATCATTCCTGGCAGATCGACAACAGTTAGTGCTTCACAACAACTCGGCATCAGATTTCTCGAAGGTAGTTACAGGAGTACCACAGGGCTCTATTCTTGGGCCCCTACTCTTCGCAATGTTCATCAACGACCTGCCACTACATCTAAAATATTCAACTTGTGACCTCTTTGCAGATGATTGTACTATCTACACTAGTGACAATGACTGCGTGGCACTTGAAATGACTCTTCAAAGCGATGTAGACAATCTAACAAAATGGAGTAATATGAATCGTATGCCAGTAAACACAACAAAAACGAAATCTATGTTGATTACCACCAGACAGAAACTCCTAAGCTGCACCAAAAGATCGCTACAGCTACACGCGGAATCAATACAAATTGAACATGTAACAGAACACAAAGTTCTGGGGATCACGATTGACCAGCACTTAACGTGGAACTCCCATGTACGGAATTTAACCAAACACATAGCACAAAAGACGTACCAGCTAGCCAAAATAAAACACTTCTTAGACGCAGACACTAGACTATTGTTCTACACCTCACATATCCAGACACATCTAGATTACTGCTCTACACTATGGGATTGTTGCCCTGCTTCCACCTCGAAGAGACTGCACTCCCTGCAAAAGAGAGCAGTGCGTCTGATCACCGATAATCGCACGACACCACACACAAGGACAGGAAAAGAACCCAAAATACTGTCGCTAAAAAAACGTCTTCTCTACAACAAAGCCAAGCTGACTCACACAATTCTATCTAACAATGCCCCGTCGTACCTAAGATCATTGTTTCAAACCAGTAGAAGGGAGGGACAACGATTACATCAGTTACGTCTGCCCAAACCTAGGATCGACCTGTTCAAAAAGAGTCTAGCCTACTCTGGTGCCTACTTATGGAACAGCCTTCCACACCACCTAAAAAGCCTACCTACACAATATTCTTTTAACAAAGCACTTTTCAAACACTTCCTCAACACTGATTATCTACCCCCATAGAAACAGTATTTGCCTGTCAACATCTCATCCATAGGTCAACATTTCTTTTCCTCTTCCGCTCATTTTTGTGTGTGAATAATTTGTTTTATATCCATGTAATATCATTATTATATTCACTTTAAAATATTATTATATAATGTAATGTATGTGTGAATGTACCCACATAATACTGTACTTTAGAAATGTGAGTCGTGAGAATGTACCCGCATACCAAAAATACAGATTAATTGTAGACGGATTGACCGCATGAGTGAGTGTCGGTATACAGAATTTATTTATTTTTATTTATTGTTTTATTTATTTTATTTTATTATTACTTTTTTCCCCATTTACTAGCTTGTTTGTTTCAAAAAAAAAAAACCCTACTCATTTTTTTATTATTATGCTTGCATACTGTAAATGAATGCTGTTATGGTAACTTTATAATGTTGCATGCCTTTAAATTAATGCTTAAAGCATCATGTGGGAATGAAAGGATATAGTATGCAAGATTAATGAGAGTGGAAGGGCAGAATGTTAGACGGGCCTGCGCGCCCAATTCTTTACCCTTCGAAAATAAAGTTCGTTCGTTCGTTCGTTCGTTCGTTCGTTCCTTCAAAGATTGTCTAATGTTGTCCTCCCAGCGGACTCTGGATCGTCCTCGGGGTCTAGATCCTTGGCTCTTTGTTTCCCATGCTTGTCGTGGTAGCCGATCTTCTCCCATTCTGCAGACATGGCCAAACCATCTTAGTTGGGACTGTTCTACTTGGGTCTGTAGGGGGTATATATATATATATATATATATATATATATATATATATATATATATATATATATATATATATATATATATATATATATATATATATATATATATATATATATATATATATATATATATATATATATATATATATATATATATATATATATATATATATATATATATATATATATATATATATATATATATATATATATATATATATATATATATATATATATATATATATATATATATATATATATATATATATATATATATATATATATATATATATATATATATATATATATATATATATATATATATATATATATATATATATATATATATATATATATATATATATATATATATATATATATATATATATAAATATATATATATATATATAATATATATATATATATTTATATATATATATATATATATATATATATATATATATATATATATATATATATATATATATATATATATATATATATATATATATATATATATAATAATAATAAATTCTTTAAGCGCCAAACACGGCGCATAAGGCAGAAACCAGTGCTCTCCAGGTATTGTGACGCCACTAGCTCTTGCACATTATTTAGGCCCAACGTTCTTCCTTCTCTTATTATTGTTCTTCTGAGTGTTTCTTTTGGTCTTCCTTTTTTCCGCTTACCCTCATATATATTCTGTTGTTTTGCATATATATGATATATAGTCGGAGACATATTTCTGCCTAGAGTCTTCTCTTATTTGTCGATTAGTATATATATATATATATATATATATATATATATATATATATATATATATATATATATATATATATATATATATATATATATATATATATATATATATATATATATATATATATATATATATATATATACTCATGGAAAAAAAGTAAATGTGCAACACTTTATAGGGCACTGTGCGTGATGTCATGGACGAAATGAAATAAAAGTTGGCACACAATGTGGTTGAATATTGAATAAAAGACCAAGTAATCACTTTAATTTTAGTGAAAGTGTCATGAAAGAAAGATAAAATACTAAAGTCAGTTTGGCATCCCCACTAAAAAATGACATCTTGATTTCAGCACCGTGTATGTCCACCTATTCCGCACTGTTCTGCACGACACGGGTCTTAAACCTGGAATGTTCCTGGCAGTCCATGTTGCCTGAATAAACCTGTTACGCAAGTGCATAAGGCGTATGTAACGGTCTTGTGCAGGGGTGGTAACTCGTGGTCGGCCACTTCTATGGCGATCAGCAATGGAACCAGTTTGGTGGAAACGAGCTTACGAGCTTGAATGCGTGATATAGTGTTCCTGTGAACATTGAAATGTTATGATACAGCTAATATAGTCGTTCCAGCAGCTAACATCCCTATAGCTATTGCTCGCTGTTGTTGGTTCAATCTTGGCATTGTCAAAAAAGATGTTTCTGTTGGACTCTTGGTACTTTCTATTTCAAAGAATACGTTTCCACATGCTTGTGATTAGAGCTACACACTTACCTTCCTTTTATCTGTGATAAATTCTCCCCTACGGCACTTTTCACGTGATCTATCTTGCACCGTGATTATCTCCCCATGAATAGTGCGATCCAATTGTAATTGAACGGGTATGTGAACAACACTCACACAGAAATACACGCACAGTGCCCTGTTGAGTGCTGCACACTTACTTTTTTCCATGAGTATATATATATATATATATATATATATATATATATATATATATATATATATATATATATATATATATATATATATATATATATATATATATATATATATATATATATATATATATATATAGCAACAACAAGCACACAAAATATTAACATAAGTTTTGCATGATTACATAATCACAGGTGATAAATTACTTAACACTGTTCTGAGGGTTTTACTCTTAAACGTAATATTTTCATGCTCTCAGTAACCTTTCTGAACATTCTACACCTCTCCCCATCCATTGTTTCTATCTCTCTCACTCACTAACACACACTCTCTCTCTCTCCCTCTCTCTCTATCTCTATTCTATTACCATCATTTGTTCTGAGATAATCCTGATCTAAGCTTTTGAATTATTTACTCCTATCAGCTTTTTGAATCTCTTTTATCTGTTGTACCCAATACCACATCTGTCTCGTTCTCTCTGTTCTCGTTAGCCTTAGTACCTGATAATATACAGACCACATGGTCTTTTATATATGGACATGTGGGCTAATGTAACCGACGGACCCTGTGTCTAGGTTGAGCGGTGCGCGCTTCGCCAAAACTAGGCAAATTTTTTTTTTTTTAAACCTATTAAAAAAAACCAAAGAAAAAACCAATAATCAGCAGTGATCCGGGAGTTTAAATTCGAAACTTAATTATTACGATACTGTATGTCTTCGTTAGATCGTCCGCTTGGCTAAGCTGCTTGAGCACTTTTCTCTCGTGGAACAGTTACCGTGTTTACGTCCCAGTCTACCAATTTTAAAGGGATACCTGACTTTGCTCTCGAGTTAAGGAAGGCGAGGCCTGTGAGCAGAGAAATAGGAAATAGTCATCACACGTCATTAAAAAAAGCTGGATGTAGTATGAAGAGGTCTCTAACACTTCACTCCCGTACAAAAATTTGTGCTATAGGACTTCCTTTATCTGTTATGTCTTCTGAGGGCTTTCTTCTTGTGACCTCTTATGCTTTTGTTTGCTTCTTATGTCTTAATATACTTCTTGTGTCATTATTTACTAATTTACTGATTGTTGGGAGCCGTGCTGGTGTAATGGCTACGGCGTTGTACTGGCGACCAGGTTTTCATGGTTCCAACCCGGGCGTCAGCGTTTGAAGGAATGTTTACGACCGGAAATTTGACTGAATAACTTGAACGGCTCCTGCACATAAATCCCGTGTGGATGGGAAGGAGCGAAGCTCCTGACCGGGTTGGAAGGAAAGTCCACTGACCCCCCAGCCTCGCAATGACATGTCATTGGGCCAAAAGAGCTGGAAAGACAAAGACAAAAAAAAAAAAAAAATTTACTGATTGTGTCTGTGTTTGCTTCTTAAGTCAGTATTTGCTTCTTGTATCTTTATTTCTTTTTTATGTCAAATCTTGCTTCTTGTATCTTTATTTCCTTCTTATGTCAGTACTTGCTTCTTGTGTCTTTAACAACTTCTTGTGTCTTCAACATCTTCTTGTGTCTTTAACAACTTCTTGTGTCAATATTTGCTTCCTGTCTCTTTAACAACTTATTGGGTCAGTATTTGCTTGTTGTGTCTGTATTTGCTTGTTGTGTCTGTATTTGCTTCTTGTGTCTTTAAAAGCTTATTATGTCAGTATTTGATTCTTGTGTCTGTATTTGTGTTCTTGTGTCTATATTTTCTTCTTGTGTATGTATTTCCTTCTTGTGTATGTATTTACTTATTGTCTCTGTATTTGTGTTCTTGTGTCTGTATTTGTGTTCTTGTGTCTGAATTTGATCCTTGTGTCTGTATTTGTTTCTTGTGTCTGTATTTGCTTCTTGTGTCTGTATTTGCTTCTTGTGTCTGTATTTGTGTTCTTGTGTCTGTATTTGATCCTTGTGTCGTATTTCCTAACTCCGCCTATGCCGGTCCCAAGCCCGGATGAAAAAGTAGGAGGGCGGCCTGCATGGAGGCCGTAAGGAGGCAGCCCCTCCACCATGCAAAGGCACAACAGGCCAATCACCTGTTTGCTTTAAATCATGATTACGCGAACTACAAGAGAGAAAACCGGACTGATTCTAAAGGCGACGAACTGGAACGGACTACGGACTACGACTTATGGAACTTGGAATACAAGAAGTATAAATGGGAAGGAAGAGGAGCTGGTGGAAGAGATGAGGAAAGCAAAACTAGAAATCCTGGCTATAACGGAAACGAAGAAAAAAGGACAAGGAGTCATGGATCTCGATGGCAACACGTTGCTCTACAGTGGTGTACCCATATCTGAAAGAGCTAAAGGGGGCGTGGGTTGCATTGTGGCCCAAAATCAAAAAGATAGTATCAAGGGATGGAACTTTGTCTCGGAGCGCATTATGGTTGTAAAAACTAAAAGAAGGAGAAACCATAGTCAACCTGGTCATAGTGTATGGGCCAAATGAGGATGAGAGAGCAGAGGTCAAGGAGGAATTCTTCGAGCTGCTTCAAAGGACAGTGGATGACTGCCTAGATGAAGTTATTATGCTCGGAGATTTTAATGCCAGAGTTGGAAATGACCATGCTAGATGGGGTGGAGTTATCGGAAGATATGGAGAAGATACTCTCAATGACAATGGAAAGCGACTCCTTAGATTCTGCAGTGAGCAGAATCTGATCATTACAAACACAAAGTTCCCCCATAAGCGCATACATGCATACACTAGATGTGAACCAACCAAGAATGAGAAGTCAGTGATCGACTATGCCATTGTTCGGAGAAGCTCATTCAGATATGTCCGAGATGCAAGAGTCTGGAGGGGGCCAGAGATTGGAAGTGATCACTACCTGCTAACAATCAAACGAACAACTGAAAGAGTTGCTCAGCCTAGGAACTGCCCAACATCACGCAAGAAACCAAGTAAACGAGCAGGAGAAATGAGCATTAGGACCTACAAGCTGAGAGAGCCAGAAATTAAGACCAGATATCAGGGGCTTATTGCTACAGCAGTGAGCAACACAGAAGAACGACCTGATGACCTGGAAAGGTGAAGTCCGACTTGGTAACCAGAGAAAGAGGACACCTTGGTGGACAGAGGAAGTCAAAGAGAAAATAAGAGAGAAGAAAATGGCATGGAAACAATACTTAGGAGCTAAAAACACAACAGGACAAATGGAAAAATATAGAGAATATGTGACACTCAGAACAGAAGCTAAGAACAAAGTGCTAGCAGCAAAACAGAAGTCCTGGGAAGAATTTGGAGAAAAGCTAGAAAAAGATGCACAAGAAAACCAGAAATTGTTCTATAAGACCCTAAAGAACATGAGGAAAGGAAAACAATGCCCTCTCAAATTTATAAAGGACAAGCAAGGCAAATTGCTTACTGCCCCGAAGGAAGTAATGGAAAGATGGAAAGAATATTTCTCAGAACTCCTGGATGGTGAGCATGGTGAAGCATCAGAAATGATAACCACTAGCACAGAAGAGAAAACCAATGATGGTGAAGATGACATAAAGATGGAAGAACTGAGGGCAGCACTAGAGAAAATCAAGATGGGCAAAGCAGCAGGGCATGATGGTATAACACCAGAAATGGTTAAGTACATGGGAGCATCAGGCGACCTATTACTCTTAAAGGTCCTACAGGCAGCATGGTGCAACAAGACCATACCAAAGGATTGGGAGATTGCCATCATAACACCAATTTTCAAAAAGGGTGACAATCGACAATGTGGAAACCATAGAGGCATATCCCTTCTCAGTGTCCCTGGTAAAATCTACTCTAGAATCCTAGAGCAGAGACTCCGACGCCTAGCTGAGCCACAATTGGATGAGGTCCAGTGCGGATTCCGAGCAAACCGAAGTACTCAAGACCTAATCTTCACACTCAGACAGCTGAGTGAAAAGGCCCTTGAGTATAAGAGTGAGATCCATCTTTGTTTCATAGATCTGGAAAAGGCGTTTGACAGGGTCCCCTGGAGCAAACTTTGGGACTGTTTGGCAAGGAAGAATATTCCAGCACCTCTGATTCATGCTATACAGAGCTTCTACAAGTCTTGCAGAAATTATGTGAGGACAGCAAACCATAAGTCAGAAGAGTTCAGGACCACCACTGGTGTAAGACAAGGTGATATCCTATCACCTTACCTCTTCATACTCCTTATGGACGATGTCATCAAGGCATGTATGGAGAGAACAAGAAAGTATTCAGTGGGGTACTGGGAGATGAGACAGGTCTATATTTCGGAGCTGGCATTTGCTGATGATGTTGCCCTGATTGCTAAATCAGAGGCACATCTCCAATCCAACCTGCAAGTCTGGAAGGAAGAGCTGGAGAAGAGAGGGATGGTAATAAGCAGCTCTAAAACAAAATCCATGGTGATATCACGAGAAGAAAGAAAACATCAGATTAAGTTGGGAGAACAGGTCCTGGAGCAGGTCGACCACTTTAAATATCTCGGAGCTATTATAGACCGAAAGGGAGGCATCAAAGAAGAGTTGGCCACTCGAAAAGCAGCGGCTGGGAGACTTTTTCAGGCCATAAATCGTGGATTCCTCAGCAAGAAAGAGGTTGGTAAGAAAACGAAGATGGCTGTATACCGCTCCACCTATGTCCCAGTCTTGACATATGGATGCGAGTCGTGGGCAATGACTACAACCCACAAAAGCCAGATCCAAACCTCAGAAATGAGGTATCTGAGGAAAGTGGTTGAAGTAACAAGAAGAGACATGGTCCGCAACCAGACGATCCGTCAAGGCCTAAAATCCCATCCGCTGCAGACCTAAATAGAACAGTCCCAACTAAGATGGTTTGGCCATGTCTGCAGAATGGGAGAAGATCGGCTACCACGACAAGCATGGGAAACAAAGAGCCAGGGATCCAGACCTCCAGGACGACCCAGAGTCCGCTGGGAGGACAACATTAGACAATCTTTGAAGGACCGAGGACTAGAATGGAACCAGGCCAGGAAGAAGACAGCTGATAGAATGGTCTGGCGCTCTCTCTTCCAAACCTCTACACCTCACGGTAGAAGGGGAACGACTAAGTAAGTAAGTAAGTCGTATTTCCTTCTTGTATCTTTAATTCCTTCTTGTGTCTGTATTTTCTTCTTGTGTCTGTATTTCCTTCTTGTGGCAGTAAAATCCTTGTGGCAGTATTTGATCCTTGTGTCTGCATTTGCTTCTTGTGTCTGTATTTCCTTCTTGTATCTGTATTTGTTTCTTGTGTCTGTATTTGTTTCTTGTGTCTGTATTTGTTTCTTGTGTCTGTATTTACATCCTGTATCTTCAGGAGCTGCTTGTTTCTCTGCCTTACATTTCGCGTGTTTAATTGCTCCGTGTTATTTGCATACTTATTTATGCGCCTCATTCTTTCCTACTTGATTCTTTGCTGGTATCTTGTTTCTCAACACTGCTTCTTAAAACTGGGTAAGTACTGGAGTTGCTATTATTACACGCATTGCGTCTCTTAACTGGGTAAGTATTGGGGCTGCTATTCGTAAGCCATAAATTATCTGCACATAAATTTGTTCCGTATTTGATTTCCAATATTCATCATTAGTCTCATAAATATTAGAGTCTTTCTAAAGTAGACTTATCTCCTCCCCTAGTCATTTCGAATCTAGACAGCCATAGCCAATACCATAATTCCCGCCGTAAGTACGTTGGTCGGTCGGTCGGTCGGTCACATCATGCACACCGTCATTTGCGCACTTTTCTATTTTCGAGAGAGTACATTAACTTTCAACCACAGCTAAGTGGTGCAACTGTGGTTACTCCATGTTTTCATATTTAATACATCCATATAATTTTCTATACAAATATCTAATGACGGTCGCCTGCAATGAAATGACCAAAGCAGTAATAGTACCGTCTGTAATACATGTAACAGAAACAACACACTATAACTAAAAACCTGTCAGGGACCTAAGACGCAGCAACAATGATAAATGCGGTCAGCGACCCATAGCTTGACTGCTTGCCTCAGGGTCAGCGAACCAGCGCTGACCAAGACTCTACTCCTCCTCCAAGTGGTGGTCCTGGAAACAGGCTGCATCATTGCAGTCTGGCTGAGAGAGTAGGGATCGAAGAGGGAAGGCTAACCCGGTCCCAAAAATGCCATGCTGAAACCGGATGTGTCGGGCCGAAAGGCGCAAAAATCGCAGCTTTGCTGTAAACAGCGAGACAACGTAACAAACGTCCTTTTCAGGACGAACGCAGAAGAAGAAGAAGAAGAAGAAGAAAAACCTGTCAATTTTGACAGGTTATTGCAAGTAATTATCAGAATTCTGAACTTGCTCTTAATTGGGTAAACTTTCAGTTTGCTGTAAAAATTATCCATTTCAAACCCCTCTCAAGCAGTTTACCATCATGAATCATGCATTGCCCTCAGTCCATATTGTCACATTTCTTCAGGATCAGAACGTCTGGAATTTTCCTTCGTGGGATCATAGATTTGTGTAGTTTAGATAGCTGTAGTTGGATGATGTGTTATGTGGGAAGCTGATTTATAGATTGAAAAAAGTTTCGTTTCCTAATGTTAGTTTTTATTTAATTAACCGATACCACCGAAATGCAGCAAACATGCACAATAAAAGACAAGTTCAATATAAGCTGTTTTTATATCCCTTTTTGAAATACAAAAATATAATGAAAGAAAAAAAAAATTGCATGGTAACGACACATGGTCAGAACATAGTCAAGCAACTAATATTATCAGCAAAAATGATCAGAATGGAGTTCATGAGATAGACCTGGGCGAAAGTAAATGGCTACGTTTGTAGACATGCTAAAGAAGTACAATGTGACACCACGCTTCAGGCATCACAACTTTTTTACTTCCGTAGCTTCATTAGCTTTTTGTATCTTTATTTGCTTCGCTTATCTCTATGTACTGCTTGTTCACTATATTGTGGTGTCATTGTTAAACGACGTCTGAGGTCCTTATATTAAAAACAAAACAAAAGGTGCAGGTAATCTCCAAGCAGATACTGCCGTAAGAGAGCGAAGTCTTAGATACCTAACGATACTAGGTCTAGCTTTACGAGGTAGAGCGAATAATTACCGTCCTCTCTGCCTGTGCCTTCCCCAGTTCGTGAGCAGAATCAGATACCAATTTACATCTGGGTAGACTTGAGTATGACGCTGCCAGGTTGTAGCGCGATGCTACCAGGTTTTGATCCCGGACCTGGTAACTTTGCCGCACGAGGCAAGCGCTCTAGCCAGACTAGCAAAAAAATCACGCATTGACACATGGCAGAATCTGCACACGTCACAGTGTTAAATGTGCCTGGTATTATAAAAACACGAATTTGACAAGGATATTTTCGAAACCTAAAGGTATTACATTAAGGTCAGACATTTTATCGAACGAGTTTTTTATTTTTTTTTAACATCATCATCACCTGTCAACTCTGCAAAAAGCACAGACCTTAAACAAACTTATACCACGTCTTCCTGTCACGTGCCATCAGCTCAAGGTAATTCTCTGTCTTCTTCACCCTTTCATATCTCTCTCCAGTTCTCTTCTCCATGTGTTCTTTGGCCTTCGTCTACCTCTCTTACCCTGAGGATTCAAGAACAAGGACTGCCTTGTAATGCTATCAACAGGTTTCCTCGGTGTGTATCCTGCCCCATCTCTAGCGTCTTCTTCCCATCTCATGTTCCAATGGCGTTGTTATCTCACTCATTAGAAATCTCAAATCTGGATATCTAGATAAACACACATACACACGCATAACACAGAGTGACAGACAGACAGAGGGGGAGAGAGAATAAGCGAACACACTTTATTTTCAAAGGGTTGAGAATTGGGCACGCATGCCCGTCTAACATTCTGCCCTTCCTTTCTCTCATCTTTTATACTGAATTCATTTATTCTCACATACATTTTACAAATTAATTTTAAGTAAGGCAACGGTGTAAAACTAAAATAACAGCATGAGAGAGAGAGAGAGAGAGAGAGAGAGAGAGAACACGATATATATATATATATATATATATATATATATATATATATATATATATATATATATATATATATATATATATATATATATATATATATATATATATATAGAAAAAGAGAACTACTGTATACACCTAACGCCTTAACTACATGAATTTCACAGGTTATTCAAGGGCGGGAAAAATCATTACAACAGTTGACATACCAATTACTGTGGCAGAAATACCTAATGTCAAACAGTTCAATGGATTAATCACTGATGAAATAATACGCAACTTGTCTTGATGCTGAAGGTTAAACAACAGTTCTGCTCTACTTTTGATTTCATAGCAGTTCTAACCCTACATGCATACATACACGTACACACACAAGCACACGTGTTTTACCGAAGCTGAAAGGGAAGCAAATAACAGTAAGACTGTAGCCTACCATGCATGTCGTAAAAAGCTACTAAGGAGGATTGGGCATGAAAAAAGGTTACCCCAGATATATATATATATATATATATATATATATATATATATATATATATATATATATATATATATATATATATATATATATATATATATATATATATATATATATATATATATATATACATATATATATATATATATATATATATATATATATATACATACATATACATATATATATATGGTGTTTAAAAATTATGTACAAAAGACACTTTGAACTTTTATATATTCATAAACAATGTATACAATTTTAATAAACCTGATTTTATTTTAAAGCCCAGAAACATATCTGTTTTCTAATATCTGGAAATGATGATGTAAATCTTCGTAACTGTGTTTTCTGCGTTATTTCACTTTCCAGACAGAAATCAACCACCCAGTGATCACTGATTAGTTGGGTCACTCTTTGTCATGGAATAATGGGACTTAACCGATTCATTGTCATTGTTAATGGAAAAAGTTACCTTGAAATGTTAAGGGGTTATGCAGTACCAGGTATTAGAAACTTGTTTTCGGATACAAAGGTGTGTGTTCAATGAGATAGTGCAGCCTCACAGTATCATGCAGCTGTGCGTTAGTATCTGGACAGTGAATCTTCCTAACAATGGATGGGTCGCAGAGAGAGAGTACAGTTGAACATCCTTCAAGATATCAAGACCTTACTCCGTTGTGTGTGTGTGTTTTTTTTTTTTTTTTGCATGGGGGATACATGAAATGTCACATTTAAACTCATCACCTGCAAACTCTGAAAGACATGTAGATGGCAATAGAGAAGAAAGCACACACAAAAATGTCTCCTGACTTGTGCTCTGTAGTATGTAGAACAGTTCAGAAGAGATGGCGCTCATGTATCTCTGTTGGATGCAGATGCGGATCTATCTTTTTTTGTGGGCTTTGAGGCTTTAACTCTTGAAGGGCCCCTGTTGCGTGATAAATTCTCGCAACATCGTTTTATTACAATATCTATTTTATAACGCAAGGGCAACAACTGCTTGAAATTTATAGACACTTTTCTCGGTAAGCATTTGTCTTCCCGCGTTGGTATTGAATGCAGTTAAGTTTTGAGCTGTGGTCTTTTTGCGCTGGACTGCGCATGACTGGTCTTGTTTTTTGGTCGATCGGTTTCCGCCCACCACTAGTGGAGTGAGCGATTTGAATGGCGAAAGAGATGCCTCGTTGAAGAGGGGATCTCCGCTATTTTTTTGTTCTGTCAGGGATGTGTAGTCCTCTTAATGGATATTTCGTTTATTCGAGATAATACCTCTAGTGTTTCCCACATGTCGGGAGGCGTGATATTTCTGTGTATTTCCTGAAGGCAAGGTAAATTGACTTTTCATTAACTCTATCGATTTTGGGTCGTGAGCGATTTCGATTCATAGCCTGTCTTCGAAAGTCGTCGTCACGAGATGTTGTCCCAGCTCACATGTCGCTGTATTGTACTGCATCGGTTGATGCATGTCCCAAGGACCATTACTTGCTACTTTGTTAAATGAACTAGGTTTGGAAAACCTTTATTATCTAGAGGATATTTTTGAGGACATTATTTATACTTCGGCAGACGTGTCTGTCTTGCTGAAGTCAGACTAAGGAGAGTGAACTGATCTCATACATCTGGTTATCTCCTGGCTGTTATAGAAAAGGATGGAGTTTTTCACCTGACTACATTTACAGCACTATGAAATATAACATGCATCTGACTCATCATTGTAATGCTGTCTACCGTCTATTGCTGTATTGAATGTTGCTGTGATAATGACTGTTTGATGTACCTACATATTCGCGTAACCATTTTGTCACTGTGGCGTCCACAAAAAATAATGAAGAAAAACGTCAACGGCTGTTACAAGAATCATTGACTTTATACGTCGTGAGTTTACTGACGTCCTATGTGGATTGCCCTGTTATTTTTGTATGAACATTGTTTGACTGAACACATCTGCACACTACACAAAACCAGACATGCGGATACCATCCATCATCATATGGCATCACGCATCATTTGGTGGCCATAAGCTGGTTTGATTCTGGTACCAGCAAACACGGGGTCCCTTACCCACTTCATTTTCAACAAGAATTCATCAGCATCCTTCAAGAAATTAACATTCTTCAATACAGTCAACATCTTCAAAATTTTCAAAGTACTCGGCGTTGCCCGGTAAAAGTCAAAATTTCAACTTTTTGACGGAAACAAGAATTTGACAGTACCCGGCGTTGTTACATGTTGCCGGATAACTCGGACTGCTGTTATCTTTTACGCAAGTCAAGCAAGTTGCTGCTGTCAAGGTTCCAGTGCTGTCGTTTTTGTGAAGGTCAAGTGCCGGTTGAAACGGGTAGTTTTCTGAAGAAGGCCAAGTACCGATTTCCATCAACTTACTTTTGGATTAGAAGGTCAAGTGCCGAAACAACTCAACACACAGTATTTCAGAAGCTCTTGTACCATCGTGTTAGCAGTGGAAGCAGTTCAGATGTGCCATCATCGTTGGAGCTTCGCTCTTTAGGACGTTGATTGACATCCGTTTTTTCTGCTGTTCTACGATTGGAAGCCTATAAGTTAAGTGGCCTGTTTGTATGTAAACTGTGCCCTTATACTTCTGCTGAGTCTTCTGTGTATCATCTCATTCTATATGTTATATGTCTATATGTTATTTGTATATTTATATGTTTATATTTCAGCGGGTTCTCGGTTGGGTGGTGTCTCCGTTAGATTATGCCACGTCATAGAGGTCGTCTATTGTGAGCGTTTTCTGTAGGGTTTGCAAATTTCCGATACTGGAATTTGCTAAGCGACTTCTGTTGCTATTTATGTTAGCTGTGATGACATGTTTTAATATTGTTTTCGTTATTATTTCGCATTCTTTAGTTTTGTTTTGATTTGTTTGTATTTGTTAGCCTACTCTTGACTACAGTTTAGTTTCATACTACATTTTTGTTTATACACTGTGGTGTCATGTATTTTGTTTAATTATAGCGCAGATATCGTCACATTTTTTGTGATATTTCATTAATTTCTGCTTTATTTTTAGTTGATTTCTGCGAACGTTTTTGTATTGTTGCTGATCTTTGTTATTGTTTACATTGTTATTGTTTACATTGTTTGCATTGTTTACATTTTCAATGTTTACATTCTGCATGTGTTTACATAGTCATTGTTTACAGTTATAGTAATTAGTTAATGGGCTATGCTAATGCACTGTTACTACTACACCGATGATAAATGAATGATGAATAGTGTCGTGCACTATTGAATGAGAAGTGCACTTATGATCAAGAATTGAGTGCTGATATTTCATATACAAGTTCTTTGATTGGAGACTTGTTTCCCACAGAGACTGGGATAATATAATGTGATGTGAATATACAAGTGCTTAATTAAGACTTGTTACACTTAGGTTTGAAATAAATTAGTTAATTATTTCAGGTTTTGGACTCATATGTTAGACAACATGTCTACATTTGAGCACTTTATTGAGCAGGGTAAATTGCTTGGGAAGACTGGTGATAAGTTAGAAGAATTTGCAACTGCTCGATATGATAAAGCAATGGAAGCTGAACAAAAGAAACTGCATATGGAAGCTGAACAAAAGAAACTGCAGATGCAGGTGGATGAAAAAAGATTCCAAATGGAAATGGAAAAAACAAAAAAGGGAATCAGAAGCTGAGGAGAGAAAACTCCAGCTACAGCTAGAAGCTGAAAGACTTCAAAAAGAGGCTGAAAATAAAAGACTTGAAAAAGAGGCTGAAAATAAAAGACTTGAAAAAGAAGCTGAAAATGAAAGACTTCAAAAAGAGGCTCAGGCTGAGGAAAGAAGATTACAGAGAGAGTCTGATGAGAGGAAAGAGAAAGCAAAAATGGAACATGAAGAAAAGGTCTTAGCTTTAGAGTTGGAAAAATTGAAATTGACGAGCATGAGTAATGGTAATGATTCAAACAAGGGTCAATCTTCTGGTAAGGCTAATAATGATACTTTTAAGATTAAGTTACCAACATTTAGTCCTTCCAGTGATGACATAATGTTCTATCTGGACAGATTTGAACAAGCATGTACAGCTCATAACATAGGCAAAGCAAAATATGTTTATCAGTTATCAGGGATACTGACAGGTAAAGCTCTAAGTATATTAAATATGGTGGATGAACCTGACAAGAACAATTATGAGGTTGTCAGGGCCGCTTTGTTAAAGAAATATCAGCTTAACGAAGACGGCTATCGTCTACAATTTAAAAACATGTTACCTGAAAATGGAGTTGAATTCTCCGAGTTTATTGCAAGAATACGCATTACTTTCTCACGATGGGTTGAACTATCTAAGACGGAAAAAACTTATGAAGGACTTATGGACTTAATACTTAGAGACAAAGTCATGTCGTCTGTCAATGAGTCTTTCCTTGCTTTCCTTCATGAACGTAAACCTAAAACAATAAAAGAAATGGAAGATTTCTGTTGCCAATACGTAACTGCGCACCCACACATAACCATGGGTAACTCTAAGGTGAAAGAAGGTTTACCAGTTGCTTCGGCAGCTCCGTATGGCCAAAACTTTGCTCGTAGATTCCAACAAAATTTTGATAGAAAGAGTAGCGGTAATTTCTGTCAAAATCATGGAAATCAATTTTATGGTGATTCTTCTTCGAAGAATTGGAGACAACCTGATAGTACTCGTTACTATCACCCTAATAATTATAGGCATTTCAAAAGAGGATATGGTAATAGAGGTTATTCCTGCCGAAGACCTCAAAACCAAACAAATAGATGTTCGCATCAATGTGAACATGATAGTAATCGTGGAAACTGGAATTCGAACCAGGATAACAATTACAATAGAGACAATAATAACTGCAGAGATAATAATAACTCTGATAACTTCAGAGGTAATAATAGTCGGGGTAGATCTCAACACAAAAAAAAAAGAGATATCAGCAGGCTAATGCTGTACAACAGGAAACTGAGGGAGCCTGTAATCATGTTGTTGATAGTAAAAAAACTTTGACGCTGTCACTGGTTCTGCTTTTGACTTTGAGAGAGCAAACAAATGCCCCCAATGCAGTACTTTATTCGAACCGGGTACCATAACTACTTTGAGTTGTGGTCACCCACTTCCCGCTCTTCCTGCTGCTGTTGCGCATGACGGGAGGGGTTCTTTAATTCTACATAAGGGTCTTGTTAATGATACTCCGGTCTCACTACTTTTCGATTCCGGATGCACCACTATTGGTGTTAGACAATCGCTTGTAGATCCATCTTGTGCTACAGGAAGGGTTATTAAATGTGTCACATTTGGCGGCACTCTAGAAAAATATCCTACTGCTGTAATTCGCATTGCCACTCCTTTCTTTACTGGAGATGTGCATGCTTGTCTCTTACCTAATCCTATTGCGGACCTTATTATTGGTCGTATTCACGGAGTTAGGGAGTGTACCCCACAGCAGATTGCTGCTTGGGAAGATAATAACATGCAAGCTACAAATGCAGTAGTTACAAGAGCACAAGCTCTACAAACACCCGAAACTTCACTGAATAGTGATAATGAAGTTGATAGCCAAGATAGTCACTTAGTAATTACTCGTGACTCTTTCATAAAATTGCAAGAAGAAGATCCTTCTTTAAAAAAATTCTTCATTCTTGCGAAGAAAGGTGATCCGAATCAGGATACAAATAGAAAATCTTGGATTGCAATGAGAAACGGCGTACTTGTACGTATGGTACAAGATTCGACTACGTCGGCACATTCGCAAATTCTTGTTCCCAAGAGCATGAGAGTGCAAATATTGCAACATGCTCATGACTCGCAATGTGCTGGACATATGGGTTTTGCCCGTACGAAGTCGAGAGTCCTTGCGGCTTTCTTTTGGCCTTTTGTCAATAAGGACATTCGTATTTACTGCCGATCATGCAAGGTATGTCAGGAGGTCAAATCTAGAGGACCACGACATGCTGCGCCTATCCAGGCTGCTGACATTCCTATTCGGCCGTTTCAGAAAATGGCCATAGATATTATTGGCCCTTTTAAGGTCAAGTCGGCCAGAGGACATCAGTTTATCCTTACATGTGTCGATATGTGCACACGTTGGCCAGAGGCTATTCCTCTTAAGAGCATATCTACTACAGATATCGCAGATGCTCTTTGGTTGATATTTTCTCGCTTGGGGTTCCCCAGAGAAATATTGTCAGACCATGGCACTCAACTCATATCTGACACTATGTCACAGGTAATGTCTACCTTACATATTGAACGATCTCTCAGTAGTATCTACCATCCTATGTCTAATGGGTTAGTTGAGCGTCTGAATAGAACGCTCAAGACTTTGCTTGGTAAGATAACTGAAGATCATCCTCAAGATTGGGACAGGGTTTTACCCGCGGCTCTCTTTGCCTATAGAGAAGTCCCTAATGAACACACAGGATTTTCTCCCTTCGAACTTGTCTTTGGCGCGCGTCCACGCGGCCCTATGTCTTTATTACACGATCTCATCACTGCCGATGATATTAGCGATGAAACTCAATCCTCATATGAGTATGTCATTGCTCTTAGACAAAAGATCATTGAGGCATGTAAGCTAGCAACTGCTTCATCAGAAATTGCTAAAGAGAAGGCAAGACAGTTTGCTAACAAGAATAGATGTCTACGACAACTTTGTCCAGGTGACAAAGCATTCGTCCTACTCCCCAGTAGGGAAAATAGACTTCTTATTGCATGGAAAGGTCCGTATGCAATAGTCTCTCGGATTTCCGATGTTGACTATGTGGTCGATATTGATGGAAAGCATAAAACTTTCCACATAAACATGCTTTCGGAATTTCACGAACGTCCGGACTATTTGCTGCCTATTTTCCAGGCAACGGATGATGCTCCTGCACCTCACGGTCATTATTCATCCCTGGCTGTCATACAGGATGAGGAAGCTACCTTCTCTGATGTCAACCTTCCCCTTCCAGTGGTTCCATTACATTCCACGGAATCTTGGAAAAACGTTTCTGTTTCTCCTAATCTTTCTGGTGACGAACATCGACGAGACTTGTCGATGTTACAAACATTTCAGGATGTTCTCACTGACATTCCTGGACACACAGATGTCATAGAACATGACATAATTCTTACCGACAATAATCCAATTAGGGTTAGGCCGTATCCTATTCCTATACACTTTCAGTAGCAGGTGGAAAAGGAATTGGATGAAATGATTCAATTAAATATAATTGAACCATCGACTTCACCATATTCTTCTTCCATGGTTATTGTCCGGAAGAAGGATAAGAACATACGAATTTGTGTTGATTATCGCAAATTGAATCAGGTCACAAAGTTCGATGCTGAACCGATGCCTTTGTTAGAAGATCTACTGATTAGACTTTCTAATTCTAGATTCTTCACTAAACTTGACTTGTCTAAAGGTTATTGGCAAGTGCCTTTAGCAGAGCATGCCAAACCTCTTACTGCTTTTTCTACACCTAGGGGTCTATTTCAATGGAATGTTATGCCTTTTGGTCTCATGAACGCCCCTGCCACTTTCGTTCGCATGATGCGTCGAATTCTGTCACATCGTTCGGATGTCATCGCATACTTAGATGACATCTGTCTCTTCAGTGATACCTGGGAAGATCACTATTTAGGGTTATATGACTTACTGTCCACTCTACGTGAGAATAATTTGACAGCAAAACCTTCTAAAGCTTTTGTTGGTTTTGGTGAAATCTCTTTCCTGGGTCATCGTGTTGGTCATGGTCTCTTGAAGACAGAAGACCACAATACTTCCAAAATACTGAACATCTCTGTTCCTAAAACGAAGAAACAAGTTAGGAGTCTCTTAGGTTTAATTCAATTTTATGGGAGATTTATTCCAAATTTATCTTCGATCATGGTACCTCTCTCAACATTGTTGAAGAAAGGTTCGCCTAATCTGGTCCGTTGGTCTGAAGAATGCCAATCTTCACTAGACCAAATCAAGAATATATTTTCTTCTCCTCCCATCTTAAGATTACCTACTCTTGATAGGACTTTTGTTCTTCGGAGTGATGCTTCATCCACTGGGATTGGAGCAGCACTGATGCAAGAATATGCAAATACTCTGCATCCTGTTATGTACATTTCTAGAAAACTAAATGCGGCAGAGAGGAACTACTCGGTTTTAGACCGTGAGTTGTTAGCGATGGTTTGGTCAATTCTAAAGCTACAAAGATTCCTCCTGGGCGCACATTTCATTCTAGAGACTGATCAGAAAGCTCTTACAGCTATTCAGACTAAGAATTTGAAGAGTTCGAGATCCACTCGATATGCTATAGCTCTTCAACCTTTTCACTTCACGGTACGAGCTATCCGTGGTGCGGATAATGTGATGGCTGACATTTTGTCTAGATGCCCACATGACTCCAACTAATACTTCTGTCCTATATTTCCATATATTACAGAGTCATAACACACCTATATTTCTACAATAGATTAGCACATCTGTACTTACTTTATATGTACACACTATCGTGCTTTGTTGTCATCTTCTTCTGTTCGTTTTTTAAGATGATAGAGGAGGACTGAGTAGTTAATATAAGGGCCGTTAGTTTACTAAACAGCCACAATTATTAATAATGTATTGTACCTTATGAAGCATATTAGTTATTAATTAGCATTATATTGCTTGTACTTTCTCAGAATGTCATTGTTGAGCTGAGGACTTACCTTACTAGTATCAAGCATGACGAGTTCTAGATTGTGTACTTACCCTCGGAATACCAGAGCATATGTCCTGGATCGTCATGTAGTTTAACTTTACTATGTACTTATGTCATTACATGTCAAAGAATGTACTATTTAAATTTTCCTATCAGATTTGTACATCCATTTTTAAAGACAATATTAGAGTATGCTGTTTAATGATGATTATGGTAACTTGCATACGTATATTGTGTTTACATGCTAACGTGATGTGTGTTGGTGACACCTCCCCGATGTGAATATTTTTTGAGACATATTTATTTTTCTGTTGAGGTATATCCTCACCAGACACTCTATATTTAGCCTCATGTTAGGCAATTTAATTAATTATCAGCGCATAATTCGTGCGTTTTGAGCCGCTTACCGCATGCTCTTTGATATTTAAAAAAAAAAAATATGTTCCACATTTTTTTTTAATCGGGAGGAGGTGGTGATATGTTGCGTGATAAATTCTCGCAACATCGTTTTATTACAATATCTATTTTATAACGCAAGGGCAACAACTGCTTGAAATTTATAGTCACTTTTCTCGGTAAGCATTTGTCTTCCCGCGTTGGTATTGAATGCAGTTAAGTTTTGAGCTGTGGTCTTTTTGCGCTGGACTGCGCATGACTGGTCTTGTTTTTTTGGTCGATCGGTTTCCGCCCACCACTAGTGGAGTGAGCGATTTGAATGGCGAAAGAGATGCCTCGTTGAAGAGGGGATCTCCGCTATTTTTTGTTCTGTCAGGGATGTGTAGTCCTCTTAATGGATATTTCGTTTATTCGAGATAATACCTCTAGTGTTTCCCACATGTCGGGAGGCGTGATATTTCTGTGTATTTCCTGAAGGCAAGGTAAATTGACTTTTCATTAACTCTATCGATTTTGGGTCGTGAGCGATTTCGATTCATAGCCTGTCTTCGAAAGTCGTCGTCACGAGATGTTGTCCCAGCTCACATGTCGCTGTATTGTACTGCATCGGTTGATGCATGTCCCAAGGACCATTACTTGCTACTTTGTTAAATGAACTAGGTTTGGAAAACCTTTATTATCTAGAGGATATTTTTGAGGACATTATTTATACTTCGGCAGACGTGTCTGTCTTGCTGAAGTCAGACTATGGCATCACGCATCAGCCCCCTTTTGTTAATAAAAAGGTTTTGGGAAAGAAACGTATATTATAGAGAAAACTGAACTTGGGGGTCCTGAAGCTCAAGCTTTATAGTAGATACGCCTCTGGCTGGAGGCTGACATTTTGAACACCTTGCCTAAGTTTAGTTTATTATAAAAACTTGTATGTTACTGAGCTTTTCATTAAATTGTGTAAATCGTTTCATAAAATATACATGTTTAAAGCGTGTTAACAAAGTTTTCAAACACCCTGTAAATCCATCCACAATGCGTATATAATTCTAATAGTTACTAAAAGATAAACAAAAAACACTCGCTTAACTCTATGACACCTGAACAGCTCTCTGAGCGTTGGTCAGATTTGACACCCGTGCCAAAACATCTCTCTGAGCGTTGTTTTTAGTCTATCATCATTTAAAATTACGTCACAGGGTGGAAAATAATTGTGGAGTCAAAGAGTTAATTTTTCCAATTACAAGCAATAGTGACATTACCTTTAACAATCTCGGGTACTTTTTAGGCGCGTTATTTTTTTCATTGTTATTTTGTCTAAAATTTAGTTCGGACTTTCACCTGAAGACATTTATGCTTCATGACCCATTTAAAATATTATAAGAAGTGGAACATAAATGCGAATAATATTTGTTTAAACTTGATGATGTCGCAGCAACCGAGGCAGTATCGACAAAAGCAGCAACCAAAGCCACTACACAAATTACCAACAACAGTCATAGACAGTTAGCAGGTCAGAAATTGTATCATTAACCAATTATTTTGTAAGGTTAAGATGTCACTAGGTTGTGTTTTTTCTGTAAATGTCAACCAGTGCACCAAAACTGAACGTAAGGAAAAAAAATACATATTTAAAACTATAATTAAAATAAATATTAATAATAATTTGGCTGAGAGAGAAAGACAGAGAGAGTGAGAGAGGGAGAGAGGGCTACGATTTTAGACTTCAGACAGACAGTGAGACATACAGACATACAGACACAAGAAGCAAATACAAACACAAGAAGCAAATACAGACACAATAAGCAAATACAGACACAATAAGCAACGGAGGGAGGGACGGACGGAGGGAGGGTCGGACGGACGGAGGGAGGGACGGGCGGGCAGGCGGACGGACGAACAGACAGACAGACAGATAGATAGATAGATAGATAGATAGATAGACAGACAGATAGACTAATGGATAGATAGATAGATAGATAGATAGATAGATAGATGGACGGACGGACAGACAGACAGACAAACGGACAGACACACAGACAGACAGATAGACAGACAGACAGACAGACATCATATATGTTAACTCCGTCAATCAATCCTGAATGAGACAAAACTGAATATTCATAAAACCCTCAATGTCTTTCCCATCCCCCCAAAATAAAAATAAGAACACATTTTATCTTGTTTGAGATCCTGTCTGCACATTTTCTTTTTTGCCTGGCTCCCAACTCTCCTGTTTATTGTTACTCTGGGATGTATATCTCAGCGAGTACATGATGCAAATATGACAGATAGGAAATCGAAAACCATCAATCTAAGTACATTATGCAAATAATGAAGGTAAGTGACAATGACATCAAATTCATTTGTGTTGAGACAATTTTAAGAATAACGGAAACAGCTTTCTTGAGTCTGTGTGTCTATCTTCTTCTTTTTCTTCTTCTTCTACTGTTACTGATTCTTTGCTACTACTTCCGCCGCCACCACCACCACCATCATCATCATCACCATCATCAGCAATAACCTTTAACCCTACAAGAAGCTTAGTCCTGCAACAAAACCATGCTAAGTCTTCCTGACCCGTGCCTTTAGTTCAAGTCATTTCCACGTCTGCTTTATCATTTTAATTTCTGATGAGAGGTGAAAAGAAGGCGCTGGAGCTGAATATGGCACACACTGGGGACACATGTTGATATCATTACATGACAGACATTGTTCTTAAGGCCCCAGGGTAAGTGTCGTGATTAGATAGGTTTGAAAGTTATTTATGGTCCAGTCTGAGTAGAGTGGATGGAGGAAAGTACCTGAGAAATAAAGGTGCGAGAATAGATTTCACGGGTGAATAGTTTAAGGAGAAGATCTGTCTCTGGAATGAGTAAGTTTCCCTAGTCCAGCCTATCTATACGACTATAATTTAGTAAAAGACAATCTTTCCCTCCCTATACATGTAAATATAAGTGTAACTACACACACACACAACTGTGTGACAACAAGACACACAAACGTGAAAAACTATGGATAATTGGTTATGGGTCTGACCAAGCCACAAAGTTAAGTTTCTTTAGTTGTTTATTATCATTAAACTTGACACCACCAAATATCTAAAAAAGATCAAATAAAATCAGATTTACATACATAGGAAAATAACAGAATGCACGTGCCCTCCGCTTATTGAGAAAAAAATAACCCAACAAGTTAATAACCCCAAAGGTCAAAGGTTAGCACTAGGTTACAGAATAGAAGGTAAAGAAGAAAATTCTTACTATATATATATATATATATATATATATATATATATATATATATATATATATATATATATATATATATATATATATATATATATATATATATATATATATATATATATATATATATATATATATATATATATATATATATATATATATATAGTAAGAATTTTCTTCTTTACCTTCTATTCTGTAACCTAGTGCTAACCTTTGACCTTTGGGGTTATTAACTTCTGGGTTATTTATATATATATATATACTACCCAGTAAAGAAAACAAGTTTAAGCAGAATCAAAGATGATACAATTTTCCTGTAACAAAGAAAAAATATTCACCCTTTGTCATACGTGGCCACTCAATATCTCCTTACCTTCTCTTGGTGAAATCTCTTGGACATACAATTATCTTGAATATAAAATTTCCAGTGTTTTTATCTTCCAAATTGGCCCCAGTCCATCCTCTAATAAATATGATTAACAAGGTGGACACCTAATTTGGTGGCTTAATCCTGGATGGACAAATGTCACTTCGAATAGTTAGTGTAGAAAACCGAGATTTTGGGTTCGCAGGAAACAGAGGAAAATACTTCCAGTACTGGGAAACATCTGGTTGCTAAAAAAAACTGTTACTTATGGTAATCCTATGGGCTAACTCTATGGTGAATGCCGATTATGAAACAGCGTAACTCTTCTGGATAAAATCCACTTGGATACGACTGTCAAAAGTCGGGAGACAAGTTATTGTTTTCACAACCCAGTGGGCTGATAAAATTGAACAAATTATTTCTAGGATATATAAGTCCAGTTAAATTTACCATTTACAATGTCACTTTGTCTCTTTGCCCAGTCCTGTTCACAAATGAACTTGGGGACGCGTAATCCCAGAAAAAGACAACATTAACCAATTCAGTAAATGAAGAAAACGAAGACCGCTGGCCGCTCTGGTGATCAGGCCTGCTTAAGAATAAAGAAACATTATGGAAAAAATGCTACTATTATATCTCTACATTTATGCACACGGAAGGGGATAAGACGATCTCTTATCCACCCCGTCAGTCCTGATTAAAGTTAAAAACACACAGTGTCTTTAGCCTATCATATCGCGCGTCGCTTAGCGAGTGCAGGTTTGGCTGAGGTATGCAGCCTTTCCCATCCTGCCCCCGGTCACGATCAGCGTAAAATTTCAATTATTATTTAATTATCCATACGCGCTCTCACATAAACATCACATGTCGCTAATAGCTAGTAAAGTGTCGGCGCATGTTTGTCATCGTATGGTATTAAACAATAGTCACTTACTATAAATACACAAAATGAAATATAACGTGAATTCTATTGTCCCTATCCGTCACGCCTAGCATATATTCAGTCAACTAAAACGTCTCTTCTTGTGTGAGAAAGCGGGTGGTAAAATTAACATTAAAACTGAACAACTGGTAAGAAAATAGCTACGCGTTATTTTTATTTCACCAGTTTTAACGCTAGAAAATCACAGTGAATTATAATGGTAAACGCTTTAACACTTAAGCACAAATTTCTATTACCAGAAAATCAGAATGAAATCTCCACGAAATGCTATTAACACATCTTCCACAATGGTTCTAGACTACGTGTTTAGACTATCCGAAAAATTCTGAGCGACAACTGATAACTGGTTTAGGGAGACACAGTTTATATATCATCATGGTTATATGATCTCTAGAGGATGCTAATTTTCACACTATTGTGCAAAGCAGAGAATCAGAAACCCTAAGTTCCCAAGATAAAAGGTTTTCATGGTTGCTCATATCGGTCGTTGCTAATCGACAACAGAGACTTTTCTTCTTTTTTTCTCTTACCAGCGGCACTCGAGCTTTCCAGCTCTTTTGGCCCAATGACATGTCATTGCGAGGCTGGGAGGTCAGTGGACTTTCATTCCAACTCGGTCAGGAGCTTCGCTCCTTCCCGTCCACACGGGATTTATGTGCAGGAGCCGTTCAGGTTATTCAGTCAAATTTCCGGTCGTAAACTTTCCTTCAAACGACCACAGAGACTTAAAACCGTGTAACGGGTTCTCCGGAGATTTCACCCGCTTCTGAAGATCAAAGAGTTAACTCCCCCTGTGTACACGAACATCAAAGGGTACTCGGGGAAATATTTCTGCCCGAGCGTCTCACTTTAAAAGGTCCGGTGTTTTTCCATGTGCGGTCTGTCAGATATCCGATGATTGACAGATCAGCTCGCGTGAGAAACTCAGGGAAACAAACCTGATTCGCTCCCTGTTATGACTGACAGGTCGCTAAAGTTGGTAAACAACTTCGTTTGTTTATGTACAAGGAAAAGAGGCGTGGATTAAAAAGTGAGTAAACACAGGCTGTAAATGCATGGTTTTGCTAGCAAATCATAGAACGCTACGAGGTCACGAAAGACTGTCAGATACTGTAGGCTATATTTCCATTATACGTCACAGTAAGAAAGAAAGACATGGACCACACAACATTTAGAGACGAGAACTGGAGACAGAAATAAAAATGTTGAGAAAATATGGAAAGAGTTTCATTTGATGGCACGTGACAATAAAGACTTGGCATTTGTTTATTGTGGGCCTATGCTCCTTGGGAAGATGAAAGATATTGGTTGATTGGTGGAAGCATAATCCTCCTGCATTGTTTTCACTCTTATTAACCTTTTTTGTTTTCAAAGTTTCTTAGATCGATTTTTATCATGTCAAATTTCAGGAGTGCTAATTACTCTGAGTGAACTCCATCAGGACGTCTTCGGCAAGTTCTCAATTTCACTTTATCTACAAAAGTCACCTTTTCTGCGAATCAGTCTGTCAAAAGAAACAATTCAAGGATTACTAGACCAATTTTGATAGAAGTTAATATTTCAGATTTCAAATGTGTTGACGAGCTTCAAATGTTACCAAAATCGGATAAAAAATTAAAGTTACTACACGAGCTACAGTTTGGAGGTCGTTGTTTTTCAAAGTCCATTAACTAGTTTCTTGTTTTAAAATGCGTTTAAGAGAGCTACTTTAATAAGTCACATGATCTCATGCAACGTGACGACTACATCCTGAAGAATATTTACCACCATTTTGTTCTAAATATAATTTTTTAATTCAGCCGGCAGCTGATCGTATTGTATTACATGTCACAATTTGTAATAATTGATCAGTTACTGTAAAACCAGAAACTTTGAACACACCTGTGTTTCCTAACGTACGTGCGTATATTTCTGTTTCTTTGTTTCAATATTAATTTATTTCCAGTTATTCCGTGTCCAAATACCAGCCTGTTTGATTCTACGATGTTGATAATCAATTGAAACTTGTTTGGGTTGTAGAATTTTTATGTGTCGTCTTAATAATTACTGGGTATTAATAATTTTTTTGGCGCATACATTCTTCAAAGAGCCAGGAGGTGATCATGTGCAAAGATCCATAGAGAAAAGAGGGGGGGGGGGGGAGACCCAAGAAAACAAGAACAAGCAAGTATAAATTTTATGATCGCGTCGACTTTATGCATTTTTGTGCAAAAGATCGAGAGTAATCGAAATTATGCATTCATGTTTATGGAATAGTCGATAATACGCCAGGGGGTTTGTAAGCTAAAATGTAATTGAGTCTCTAGAGAGTCTCTGATAGATAAAGAAATAAGACAATGCTCTCTCAGGCATCTTATAAAGGCGACTGATATGAGGTTGTGTATGGGGGTGGCAACCTCATCCGGTAAAATAGATTGCCACAAACACCACTGTAACATGATTTTGTGCTTTAGCATTGGCTACCTGTAAGCAGGCCATCTGCAGTGGCGGCTCTATGTTCTATAAAGATCGAAAAAGGAAGGATGATGATGATGATGATGATGATTCAACAGATGCCACATTTGGATAAACTATTAGCGTAGTACTGTGTACCTCTACGAAATATAAGTAAAGTACACAGCTATGGAAAGTAGTGAAGCAAAAGAACGTACCGATAAATCAACAAACAAGAGATTCTATTTATCTTTTTCCTTTTCAGTTTCCGATTGGACGCACGTCTTAAATCAGCACGTGCGAAGCCCTTCAGTCCCGCTTCGATCGTTCTTTCAATCTGCGTTTATATTGTCATATCTGTCCTCTTTCTCGTCTTCGCGTTTTTGGTTATGCCTGGATTTCTTTTATTCTGGGAATTTCAGAATAATAACTGCCTTCTGTTACTAATAGTCGGTTACCATTGTGTATTTTCTATCTGCCTACAACCTCTTTTCTTCACTTCCTGTTTCAGTGGTGTTTCTGGGGTTCTTTCCATTACTTCCGAGCAGTAATCACGTATCACAACTGCAATCATGTATCACAGCTGTAATCATGTATCACACATGTAATCTTGTATCACAGCTGTAATCATTAGCACAACTGTATTCATATATCACAGCTGTAATCATGTATCACAGCTGTAATCGTGTATCACAGCTGTAATCATATATTACAGCTGTAATCATGTATCACAGCTGTAATCATATATCACTGCTGTAATAAAGTTTCACAACTGTAATCATGTAACACAGCTGTAGTGACAGCTGAAATCATGTATCACATATGTAATCATGAATCACAGCTGTAATCATGTATAACAGCTGTAATCACGTATCCCAGCTGTAATCAGTATCACAACTGTAATCATGTATCACAACTGTAATCACTATCACTGCTGTATCCATGCATCACATTTGTAATCGTGTATCACACTAGTAATCATGTATCAGAGCTGTAATCATGTATCACACTTGTAATCAAGTATAAGAGCAATAATCATGTATCATAACTGTAATCATGTATCAGAGCTGAAATCATGTATCACAACTGTAATCATGTATTAAGCTGTAATCTTTCAATACAAATGTAATGTTGTAGTACACATGTAATCCTTTAATACAACTGTAATCCTGTAATACAAATGTAACCCTGTAGTACAAATGTAATCCTGTAATACAAATGTAATCCTGTAATACAAATGTAATCCTGTAGTACAAATTTAATCCTGTAGAACAACTGTAATCCTTCTATTCGGTGCAAGCACCAATTGAAATTCTGTACCGTCCTTGATGCCATTCGTTTAGTGTTATCCATATTTTTCAGATATAACATAGGACTTCTACTGTTAACCACTATGTTACAGATTGGACATAGAATGATACACTGAAACAGACCGCAAGGTCTTTTCTATTTGGACGTGCGCCTTAATATAACCAACGGACCATGTGTCTAGTTTGAACCTGACGCGTCTCGTAAAAAGAGGCAAAATTGTATTTAAAAAATAATGCAATGATAAACATAATCTGCGTAAACTACATTCATTCATTCATAACCCTCCACTCCCAAAGGAGCATAGGCCTTCAACAAACACATGCCAAGTCCTCCTGTCACGTGCCATCATCTCAAGTTCTTTCCATGTTCTCCTCATCATTTTCACCTCTGTTTCCAACTCTCTTCTCCATGTACTTCTTGGTCTTCCTCTGCCTCTCTTGCCCTGGGGGTTCCAGAACAAGGACTGCCTTGTAATGCTATCAACAGGTTTCCTCAGTGTGTGTCCTATCCATCGCCATCGTCTTCTTCTCATCTCTTGTTCCACTGGCACTTGTCCAGTTCTTGTCATCAGTTCCACATTGGTAACCTTGTCATACCATTTTAATCCCTCTATTCTACGCAAGCACCCATTTATGAAAGTCTGTAGCTTTTTGGTTGTTGTCTTTGTTGTTCTCCATGTCTCCGAGCCATACAATAGGACTGACTTCACATTTGAGTTGAAGATTCTTATTTTCGTGTTGGATCCTATTTCTCTTGATCTCCATATATTTCCCAATGCAATGAAAGCTCCTCTTGCTTTTTGTATTCTTATTTTGATATCGCTGTCTGTCCCTCCAACTTTGTCTATATTACTGCCAAGATATGTGTATGATTCTACATCTTGTATTGGCATTTCTTCAAGTTCAACCCTGTTTTCATTACCTGCATTTATTCGCATTATTTTTGTCTTTTCCCTGTGTATTTTCAGACCCAATTGCTGTGACCTCTCATCGAGTGTTTTCAATTTGTCCTGCATCTGATTACGGTTATGGGACAGGAGAGCCAAATCATCAGCAAAATCCAGATCATCCAACTGCTTAGTCAGAGTCCACTGGATTCCATTTCTGTTGTGTGTTGTCGATGATCTCATAACCCAATCTATTGCCAGCAAGAAAAGAAATGGAGACAAGAGGCATCCCTGTCGCACTCCTGTTCTTATCCCAAATGGTTCTGTAAGCTGTCCTTCATGAAGAACTCTGCACGTCATGTCTTCATAGGTTTTCTTTATTAAATTAATGATTTTCAGGGGAACTCCATAATGCCTCATCAATTTCCAAAGTGATTCTCTGTCCACACTGTCAAATGCTTTTTCGTAGTCCACAAATCCGATGTATAGTGGTGAATTCCATTCCAGACTTTGTTCAACTATTATTCTCAAAGTGGCTATCTGGTCTGTACATGATCTGTTTTGTCGAAAACCTGCTTGTTCATCTCTCAATTTCTTGTCTATGGACTCCTTTAATCTCTCAAGGATAATCCTGTTCAATACCTTTCCTGGCACTGATAGTAACATTATTCCTCTATAATTTGTGCACTCTTGTAGATTTCCCTTCTTAGGCAACTTAACCAGATATCCTTCCTTCCATTCTGCTGGTATCTCTTCTTTTTCCCAGACTTTACCAAGTAATTTATATAACATCTCTGTAGCCGTGTCGATATCTGCTTTGATGGCCTCTGCTGGAATGCCATCAGGTCCAGACGCTTTTCCATCTCTTAGAAGCTTTATGGCTTTCTTTATTTCTTCCTTCGTTGGTCTTTCACCGTTAATTTGTAGCTCTTCTTCTTCTGGCTGGATGTCCGGCGGGTTTTGTGGAGCTGGTCTATTGAGAAGGTCCCCAAAATATTCTGTCCACCTCTTCATTTGCTCTTGTATATTGCTGAGCAGTTTCCCATTCTTATCTTTTATGAGGCAACTTGTTTGCTTGTATTTCCCTGTTAGCTTCTTTGTGCTGCTATACAGTTCTCTCATATTTCCTTTGGCTGCAGCATCTTCTGCCTCTCTTGCCAACTCCTCAATATACTTCCTCTTGTCTCTTTTGATACTTCTTTTTACTTCTTTGTTTGCTTCTGTGTACCCTTCTTGAGCCTTGGCTTTGGAACTTCTGGTTTTGCTTGTGTTTAACTCTGCTTTCTTGTTTTTTCTATCTTTTATCTTATTGATGGTTTCTGTTGTTATCCATGCTTTTTGTTGTCTTTCCCTTTTCCCCAGTATTTCTTCACATGTCTCCTTCCATACCGTTTTGACCTGCTGCCAATAGTCTTCTGTATTCTCTACATCTTCCAACTGTTGGAGCACTTGGAATTTGTTGGATACTGTGACCGCAAATTTGTCTCTTGTTTCTTGATTTCTTAGCTGTCCTACATTAAACTGTTGTCTATAATTTTGCATTGTTGCATATCTCTTGAGTTTCATTTTTACTTTGGCTATCAGAAGATGGTGATCTGATGCCACATCTGCTCCTCTATATACCTTTACATCCTGCAATGATGATCTAAACTTCTTCTTTATGCATATATGATCGATCTGATTTTCTGTTCTATGGTCTGGTGATATCCATGTTGCCTTGTGTATTCTCTTATGTGGAAACATGCTTCCTCCTATAGCCAGTTGATTTGAAGCACAGAAGTTTGCGAATAGTTCTCCATTTTCATTCATTACTCCTAGCCCATGTTTTCCCATGACTTCTTCAAATCCAGTATTGACTGTACCTATCTTTGCATTCATGTCACCCATCAAAATTGTGATGTCTCTTCTTTTTTTACTTTATCCATAATTTCCTGTAGTTTAGTATAAAATGCTTCTTTCACAGACTCTTCTTTGTCATTAGTTGGTGCATAACATTGGATGACATTGACATGAATTTTCTTTTTAGCTGTTTTGAAAATAGCTGTTATTATTCTGGGTCCCACAGCTTCCCATTCAATGAGTGCTTTCTGTGCTTCTTTAGATAACATAAGAGCTACCCCTTCACTGTGGTGTGAACTTTCGTCTTCGTGTCCTGAGGACAGCACCAATTCACCTGTGATGAGTTTCTTCCTGTCTACCCCCTTCCACTTTGTTTCACACATTCCCAGAACCTCGATTTTGTATTCCCTCATTTCTGCTGCTACTTGTGCCACTTTCCCTTGTTCGTTCAATGTCCGAACATTCCAGGTGCCAAATCTGGAAGTTCTCCTAGAAGAAAGAAGGTTAGTCAGCAACACAGACTCCTTTCGGCTTTCTCTGTGTTGCATCATACGCCTCCCCGCGAGAGGACCTTCCCCTGTCTTGGATGGCTGTGTTTTATTTTTTTATTTGACTTGTCCATATTTGTTGAAGTTTTTTGTGGTTTAAATTTTTTTTTTACAGGATGGGGTAACCGGCCCCATGCCCAACCCTCTTTAGTCGCCTTCTACGACATGCTTGGCAGGGGACAGTGTTACTATTCTTTGCTCCCCTTTCGGGCCCCGGTAACACACGGGTGAACTACATACACACACAATAAACATGCCCCAGTCTTGTAAGTAGGGATGACTGCCATTATTGAAAGACTAACTGTTGTCCATCGCCTTGTTTGTGTTAAGGTCAATTTGTAGACCAGCTGTCATAATAATAAGGTAGAAGAGAGGAGAACACGCCGACAGGAACACCACGAAAGCAAAAAAACAGTTAAGGCCCATCACCTCAGTATTCCAATAGCCAGTTATGACTGAATGATCTACTACAACTATTACTACTACTGTTGCTGCTGCTGTTGCGCCTGCTGCTGTTGCGCCTGCTTCTGCTACTACTAATACTACTACTGCTATCACTACTACTACTGTTACTACTACTACTACTCCTACTACTACTACTGCTGCTGCTGCTGCTGCTTGTTGCGAGTATGGAAATAGAGAATGTCTGAGTTTAGACAGAATATGAATGAGTAATGTGAAAATACAGAGAATTAAAGTCACTAATGAAAATATGGAGAGAGGTATAACTTCTGGAGAGAAGAGAGATATGAACAAGTACCTTATGTCTACTTCCCATCCATACTCGGACACTGCTTAAGTTGTCATACCCTCGTCCGTCCTCCAATGCTAAATAGAATAATCTACTACAGTAAGGACTACAGCAGCATACATTAAGTGACAGTTAGAATAGAGTGAATTCTGACCGCTTAGTACATATAAATATATTTATTAAAGAAACCACAACATTGAACCAAAAACATAAGTAACGCCTTCACTAACTCTGAAGAGCTAGTGAGTCTATCAATATCACAACTACAGAAAAATAACACAACACTTCACTCAATCTTTCAGGCCAAACGTCTCACTCCACACCACCAACACCCGTACACTTTCACACTCCCAAGAAAAACTAACTAAACGGGTTAGGCCCCCAGTTTCGCGAGGAAACAGCCGCTCCTTATATTAATAATCCTGGTAAGTAAGTCTTTGCTAGAAGAAACACACTACACTGTTCCACCAAGGCTGAAGTTTCCAGGCTATGCCAATAAGCTCTCTGTAACAGTGTCGTAATAAATTCTACGAATTCCCAATTTCCGGTGGCTGTAGGCCACACTATCAGGTGAAGGAGATTAACACGAGTGCATAAATACTTGCACCCACTGATCCAAATCTATCAAATTTACGAGAACTTTTGCTGGCGAGCGAGTGTCCAGTAGCGCGCTGGGGCACCTCTTGTACTGGATAATGAAGACTTGAACTATAAAAACCGGTGACGAGTACTGCCAACTGACTTACTCCTCTCGCTCGGTATGTTAGTATACCCAGAGGTAACCGGCTATCAATAGGTCGGACAGTTTTTCAGAAAATGACTGGATGGGAAAGGCAAAACCCTGGATGTGTTGAGATGATGGTTAGCTGCAACTGGTGGCCATATGTGCTGTAGGTAAATACTCATGGACACAAGGCTACTGCTTACATGTATGCAACATAAATCGATGTTTAGTGGTATACTCCAAATCAACTGGCTGATAATGGGTCGGGCAGTGTTGCCGAAAATGACTGGATGGCAAAGGCGACAGCCCGTATGTGCTGGAGCAATAGACACTTTCAGCAATAGGCTGTGGTTCGTAATCCACTCACCAGCCTTATGACTGAATCCTGGCAGTATGACATAGACTGCCTGGTATTATTTATTATATGGAAATGGTTATCCCCTGACAGCAGTAAATCACATCAGGAAGCATAAAACAAATGCTGACCAAGGCTCTGAAAATATACAGCAATACGAAATCTCATTACTACATGTAGCCTACTGCTTCTCAGTTTGTCTTTCACCCATACACAATATAAACACACTTCCACTTTCCACTCGCCGTTTCTCTCCCTCACAAAATCAAAACAAACTCTCCCTCTCCATTTCCCACCCCACGGAAATAAAAACAGGCTCTTCGCAGTACAGTCTCGCCCACTCAATCAATCGAAAATCTCTGGTCGCTCGCAAGTGCGTCAGTTTTCGCTGCGCGGCGTGACCAACATATTTTTTAGAATGGCTGTAGCATACGTATTCCTCCCCAAACACACAGCTTACGAGAAAAATCGTGCAGTTAAAGTTAACCCAAAATATTAAAAATTTCCCCGTGGGTAAATTACTCAGTAAATAATAACACTGGTGTAAAAGCCCATTCTGGACATTATAAATGTAAAGGGCTGTTTTACATGTAACAGAAATGATCAGTGTTCGTTGAAGCGTAGTAGGTGTCCATGGCATGAATGTGACAGGCTCAGTTTTGGCCACCGTAAATGTAGTAGTTAAATGTAATAGGCCCTGGTTGGCCGCACTGATGCTGGCATTCGTTCAGTTGACTTGAAAGTGTTGAGGTGTTGCAGTCATAAAGTGTGTGTAGACATCAATGAGTGTGAATGGGTGTATGATGGTTCGTGGAAGACAGGCATCTAACTGACATCACACTTTGGTAGAAATACACGTAGTAATTCATAGACAGTGGGAACACCTCTGACGTTTAATTGACTTTAATACACTACAACGACAGGTACGCCGACATCAATATAAATAGTCATTTGACAACTCAGGACATAGTATACACAACAGTTCATCGATAAGCTGTGCATATATATAAATAAAGCTGACCTCGTTCAATTCCCCTTTTGTCAGCTACAGCAAAATACCCCGTATTGGAAACGGGTCTTGATTATGTGAGTTTAACCAAACTCCCTTCTGACACCAGCAAGTCAGGTATGTTCTCGGGTCTTCAGCAAGCCGCACAATATGGTGGGCCCCTAGATACAATGGCCTCTGTGGTATTTCGATAACAAACAGGGTGAGTCAAACCTTGTTTAAATGGTATCACCGCAGATAGCGGGATACATCACCTGTAAAGTTCTTCGGGCATACACCAGCCCAGTGCATATAATATTAGAATACTTCGTGAGCTCCATTACTGGTATTCTTAGATGGACTCTTTCCCGCCCAGGGAAAAGTCACTAGCTGGCTACAAAAAGGCATATATAATTCTGGCAAAAAGAGGGAAACTGTTTAAGGGTAAATTACCGTAATGTCCCTTCGGAATAAACATCACAAAACTCACTCGCCTCCTAGGCGCATCAGAATATAACATCGGGGAACAATCTTTAACCATCTTGGTCGAACACACAGAGGACGTCCCCAAAACCGTCTTGACCCTCTCAAAACTACAGCTCGACTTCTTCAACACAATCTGTCTTAAATCGCGCCAGAATCTTCGCGCATGCGTCGAGAGACCCTAGACCCTTGAGCACAGCTCAGGTGGGCGAACATGTCAGGAAAAGCTGATATCGAGTCTAAAATTAGACGCTGGGTTAACAGACAAGTGGGACAACCACCACTGTTAACTCATCTCATCTCAACCCGTAACCCGTCATGGATCGTAGGGGTGCCATGGTGGAAGCATCAGCAGACAGGGTCCTCCACTGCTCTCTATCCTCAGCAATGCGTACAAGTGTGGAAAAACCGTGTCCTGTCCATTCTTTGATGTTATCAGCCCAGGATTTTCTTTGCCTTCTTCTTCTCCGTTTACCTTCGACTGTTCCCTGGAGGATCATTTTCGAAAGGGAGTCATGACGAGTTATATGCCCAAACCAGGCAAGTAACTCGTCATGACTCCCTTTGTTAACTACAATCCCAGTAAAACATGAGTACCTCCCCGTTGATCAAGAATCTATTAAATTAAAGTCTCCACAATTAAACAGGTGCATTTTAACATACTATAGACTCAGCAAACTGACCGCAACAACTGGATATGTTACAAAAATAGCACTGAGCTGATACTCAGTATTTACACAATAGTAATATTCTTTACAGTAATATTCCACACTCACAAACCAAGTGCGAAAAGACTTGGTAAAAATTAACGTTCATTGGCTCACTGTTTCTGACCTAAGAAAACCCCGCGCCTAGCTAACACTTAATGATTATGGATGGTAGCTCACTTCATAAAATTCAGAGCATCCCGGTCACGAAAAAAAAATTACCTTAAGGAAAAAAAGAATGTATATATAGTTAACATGAATTAAAGTAACACGGGATCTCTATTCTATTAGATTAAGCTAACACCCCAATGAATTAAATAAGTAAATGAGCTTAACGAAGACAGAATAATTCTTGCAGGAACAACAGTTATTAGCTCTGGCGCAGAATATCACTTTGTCCAGATGCAGAATTTCCTTGAGACGGTGGTACTAAGTGATAGAGACCTCTTGCTTATATAGCAAGATAGAGTCTGCATGTGGCTTTTGCACGTGCACCAGATGAAACAAATTCATACGTAAGACCTAGGGGAGAGATTCCCCGGTCGACTCAAGATACAGGAAAAGACGTAATCTGCCGCAACACTACGCGGTCTACGAGGGACCGGTGTTCGCGGGACGAGACGAGGGCGGCAAAAAATAAAAGGGTAGAAGCTTTCCCCCGTGTCCACGGATTCTCTGTACGTCAAAGAACCATGGAAATAGCCGTTCTCTACAAGAAAGGTAGAGTAAAAGGACCTATAGCTAGATGCCGCTGTCCGCGTGTAAAGGGGTGGAATTAGCCTGTCTAACGTAAGATTGACATGACCAATGTCAGAAATAGCGCTATTAGGAGCTATAAGACAGAAAAGTGGGCGTAGACAAAAATTAGAGATCAAGACAGGGCAGTCCACTTGGCTAAAACCCCCAATCTGGAGGACCAGGGTACCAGCTTTTGTCTGACCCCTAACCGCACAGACCTGTCCAGCTTGGTTGAACCTACCAGGAGTAAAACTCCCGCTGGCATAGCTCTGCGGATTGTCAGGGTACGCAAGCTGCCATACCGCTGCAAGGTATAAGTACCATTTATGGCAGATAAATATATTTATATACACATACACATATTCATACATATACATACACACACACACACACATATATATATATATATATATATATATATATATATATATATATATATATATATATATATATATATATATATATATAGTATAAGTATTAGTAGTGATAGTAATAGTAGTAGCAGCAGTAGTAGTAGTTGCAGTAGTAATAGTAGCAGTAGTAGTAGTAGTAGTAGAATTAGTAACAGTAGTAGTAGAAGCAGTAGTAGCAATAGTAGTAGTAGCAGCTGCAGTAGTAGTAGTAGAAGCAGTAGTAGTAGTGGTAGAAGCAGTAGCAGTAGTAGTAGCAATAGTCGTAGTAGTAGCAGTAGTAGTAGCAATAGTAGTAGTAGCAGCTGCAGTAGTAGTAGTAGAAGCAGTAGTAGTAGTGGTAGAAGCAGTAGTAGTAGTAGTAGCAATAGTAGTAGTAGTAGCAGTAGTAGTACCACTATATGGCTGCTAGGCATGGACAACCTATGCTAAGCAAGACAGAAGGCTCAGTAACTTCGATCTACAGTGTCTACGCCAAATTCTCGGTATTTCGTGGAAGGACAAAGTGACCAATGTCAAGGTGTTGTCACGTGCTGGCCTTCAAAGCATGCATGCACTGGTTAGACAGCGCAGATTACGCTGGCTTGGCCATGTCCGCAGCATGGAAGATGTTCGCATCCGGAAAGATATCTTCTACGGACAACTGGCAGATGGCTAAAGAACAGGTGGGCGACCACAGCTGAGGTTCAAAGATGTGTGCAAGAGAGACACGAGGGCTCTGGACATAAATCCAGCAACCTGGGAGGATGAAGCTGCCGATCGCACCAAGTGGCAATGCTACTTACAGCGCCACCTCAGATTTGGCGAAAAGAACTCTCACGGCAAGCAGAAGAGAGGAGAAAACGTCGAACGAAACACCAGGAAAATAAGCAGCTGGGAGCGATCCACCTCAGGTGCGCATTCTCATAGTCAGGTATGACTGAAGGGGCAATTATTATGATTATTGAGGTTTACCGGAAACCGAACCGATGACCATCCAAACTGCGCCATCGTCTTTCTTCCATTTCATCGTTTTATAACTCCATCTGGATGTGAAGGCCATATTGTTACAGTACTCCATGAATTTTTCATTACTTATAGGCCTTCGATGACATAGATGTCACACAGTCCTGGATATTTTCAGTATTTCTTTTCCTTCCCCATTTCGCTCCTTATGGAGCATAGGGTCACCATTGAAGCTGGTTCCAATGCAGGAAGCTTACACCACATCTTTCATGTGCTTTTTTCACAAGTGGTTTCCTTAGAAATGTGTTCTAACCAACCCCATGAAAAATCTCATATCTGTCACAACTCAAACGATATGCCTGATGGACCAATAGTCTGTTAATCCTTTGTCTCCTCAAAACACTACGCGGTGTAAATTCAACATTGGCATGTCATAAAAACCGAAAGTATACTTTTAAGGGATCATAAGACACAATTGCCAACGTGTCGGACAACAGACTTTATGGAAGTCATGCGCAGTTCACTTGCCCAGGACTCTCCACAGAAAGAAGAAAGCTCCCCATCATTCACAAACTCTCTCTCTCTCTGTACAGCACCAGGCAACAGCTACACAACACATGCACATTCTTCAACTTGGCATTGGCTACTAAAGAGCGACAAGTTCAGCAACTCTAGTTAATCCACAACAACAACCGAACAAAACATACGAGAAAAACATTCAAATATATGACATCAAATAAATCAGAAAAATACAACTCAGTTGCAAGGTATCATCTGAAGGCATGAATATAGTCTGCACAGGGAGAGAGAGAGAGAGAGAGAGAGAGAGGGAGAGAGAGAGAGAGATAGATAGAGAGAGAGGTAGGGATAGAGATGCACCATCAGGATTAGGACAGAATTTGAGAGATGTATTAACAGTACTGTAATATAAATCATCTAATATTATAAACAGATCAATGAGATGATAACAGTAACAATGACTATTTTATTTTTTTTTAAGGGGGAAAACGAAATAATAATAAAAAAAGACAGTCTGGGAATCTCAAATCAGCACACACGATTTATGTTACATTATACACATCTGAGAATTTAATACAGTCTAATGAAGTAATCCAATTCTATCGGTCCAAACCACGTAGAGGCAGTCAGATTTCATTCCTTCAATTTCTGTATAGCAGTATTGAATTATTAATGTCTTCCTCCAGAGGATCTGTTTTAACCAAAGAGTAATATTGAGAATAAAAAAATTGTATTTAAATAGTCGATTTTCCCATCAATATTAAAACAGTCTCACTTTTAGTTCAAAGAGTGAGTAAAAGAACAAATTTGCAGTGTTATTTACTCGCGTTTACTCAGTCTTCCTAATCAGGGGTTAAATCAGACCAGATGGTATTTTATATTTAGACATGCGTCCTAATATAACCGACTGATTTTGTGTTTAGGTTGAAAGGTGTGCGCCTTGCAAAAACGAGGCAAAATTGAAAGAAAAAAATAAGGGGTTGGCATGAAGTAAATCTCGGTGTACAGTTAGATCATGGTGGAATGATTCGGTTGATCTCCATGTGACGGGGGTAGAACAGCTAAAATGTTGATGCTAACGAAATTTCGAACTAAACCGAATGAAACGCGGAAATATACTTTATCCTCATTTCCAATTTTTTTTTAAACCCAACAAACTCATGAGCTAGCTTATATAATTCACTTTAGCTGTGAACTGTATGAGATAGGAACGTGATATGTTTAGCGAAGTGAAGTTGACATGCGGTAACAATATCATTTAGCTTGAATTCTTCTCCGCTCTGCTGCTGGAATAGCAGGAAGCCGGTCGTCCGCAACAGATAAAAGTTACAAATAGGTTGCACTTATTACATATTCGACATACTCTTATTTGTTCTATATAAAATGTTGGCTCGTTTTGGCGAGGTGCGCTCCGTTCAACCTAGACCGATCGTCCATTGGTTATATTAGTACGTAAGTCCAAATATACAAGACTTCGTGGATCTGGTTTCCCAATAACCTCAATTTCTGAAACCTGAAAACAGACATGATTTTATCAAAGTAGACCTTTAGAAAACTGAGTATTTATGAAGTAGATCAGCACAGCCCTTGTGTTGCCTGCCACTACTGTATATTAATTATGTCTATTATTTGTCAGCAAAGAATGAAAGAAGCAGGCCAGGAGGCTATTATTAAAGCTTATATTATTTTATAAACCGCTACCTTTGTTTTCAATTTTTCTTTTTATCGTGCTGTTGATTATGTGTAAGCCCATGCCCAACCCTTCATGGTCGCTTTTTTAACGAAATGCTTGGTAGTGTACAGTGTTACTATTATTTGCTCCCATTTCAGACATTAGTAACACATAAGCTCTAACTGGAATGTTCAAATTAATTGACAATATGGAAAAGAGAAACTTTAACTATGGCAGATGTTGAAGTCAACGTAAAAATAAGTGGTGTACGTCTGAGGAAGACAAAAATCTAAGAAATAGCCTGGTTTACGACAACAAGGTTATCACCGAGGAGTAAGACACCGTAAACAGTAGAGAAAATAGGTACAGCAATTAGGCAATATACACTATCAGTTCATGTCACAATAATTATCGGGAGAATTCAAACACAGTCTCTGAATCATTCTCGCAGAAGACCTGACTGGTGCCTAGCAAACAACTCACGCTCAGTTAGAACTGCCAAGTGAACACTCAGTTTCACGTACCTTTATTATGACTGTCGGCGTCTGTGGCCTAATGGATATGAACGCAGTTTCATAATCCAGATATACCAGGTTCGAAACCTGCTGCAGGCGGTTTGGTGGCAGATCGCTTTGTGTGGATTTTTAACAATGGTATAAGCGCCGTACCGTTCAGAAAGCAATGGCAAACTACTGAACGTAAAAATTGCCTAGAAAAATCACAAACAGCCAATAAAAGCTGGGGTTGATTGCCACGTCCTGTAAAGGATAAGCAACTAACTTTTTTTTTTTTTATTATGACTATCTATGAAGCAATCTTATGATAGGAAATTATTCTGTCTGAGACAAGTCTCACAGCCAACCACCCGTTAGGTGCGAGATGACCACACAAACTTGACTAACCACAAGAGTTAATGTAAATGCCCAAAAAATAAATAAAAGTTATATCATCTTAAACAGGAATCAATCAGTCAATAAGATTTAGCTCCATAAGGAGCTTAGGCCTTCAACAAACACATGCCAAACCCTCCTATCACCTGCCATCATCTTCAGCTTTTTCCACTTTCCTCATCATTCTCACTTCTGTCTCCAGCTCTCTTCTCCAGTGTTCCTTGGTCTACATTTGTCTCGTTTACCCCTGGTTGTTACAGAACAAGGACTGCTTTGTAATGCTATCCACAGGTTTCCACAGTGTGTGTCCTATCCATCGCCAGCGTCTTCTTTTCATCTCCTGCTCCACTGGCACCTGTCTGGTTCTTGTCATTAGTTCCACATCAGTGACCTTATCATACCGTTTTAACCCTTCTATTCTACGCACGTACCAATTAATGAAAAGTCTGAAGGTTATTGGTTTTGTTGTTCTCCATGTTTCAGAGCCATACAATAGGACTGACTTGACATGTATGTTGAAGATTCTTATTTTCGTGTTGGACTTGATTTCTCTTGATCTCCCTATATTTCCCAAATGCAATAAAAGCTCCTCAAGCCTTTTATTCAAAGAGGAATCGCTGTTGTAAAATCCAGAAAGCAATGCCGCGTGGTCACACTGTGACTCGCAAAGACACATGTAACCTATTTTCGTGTACCCTACTGTGTAAAATAACAGACATGACTAGTGTTGCAATAGTTGATGATGTTTGCGATAAACAATATTATGTAAAACAGTTTAATTATAAACGCGACTGTGTAACACTGGGTGCTAATGTTTATGATCAACACAACTATGTAAAGATGGGTAAGAATGTTTATGATCAACACAACTTTGTAACACTGGGTAAGAATGTTAATGATGTACACAATATTGTAACGCTGTGTGCTAATGTTTATGATCTACACAACATTGTAACATTGAATGGTAATGTGCATGATCAACACAACTATGTAACACTGACTAATAATTGTCATGGTGAGTATGAAGCTGACCACCTAGATAATGGCTGCAATCATGTTACATAAACTAGCACTGATAAAGAATAGTAACACTGTAACTTACCAAACAAGGTAAAACACGAGTAAGAAGTACTGAATATGCGGTCGACTATCCCATCATATAGTGACTATCCCATCATATAGTGACTACCCCATCATATAGTGACTATCCCATCATATAGTGACTATCCCAACATATAGCAACTGTAGTAAAAACAACAACTAAACAAAACTTCATAGCATCATCATCAAGTGCCATCGACGGTTGGTCGCAATAGATCTCCAACGTCTTCTGTCTCTTTTATTGATGGTGCAGTCTGGTAGACTCTTTCCTGTCCATTTCTTGATGTTGTCTTCACACTTCTAGCGCTGTCTTCCTCTTGCACGTTTGCCTTCTGTTATGGTCTTTAGTAAGGTATTATGTCTTTTTACATGACCAACATATTTTAGCTGTCTAATTTTGATCTCCTTCATTAGTTCTCTTTTCATTTCTAGGTTATCTAGGGCCTCTGTATTTGTTTTCTTCTCTTTCCATCAGATGTGTTTTATTCTTCTATATTTCCACATTTCAAGGGCCTCAATTCTTTCCTCTAATTGCGTGTGTGTCCATGTTTTTATACCATACAGTAATGAAGAGTATATATATATATATATATATATATATATATATATATATATATATATATATATATATATATATATATATATATATATATATATATATATATATATATATATATATATATATATATATATATACCACTTGATGACTCTCATCTGAATTTGTGAGTTAGTTGGTTAGATGTTAGTATATGTCTGATGTTGTTGAATGTAGCGTCATCATATATGGAAGAACAAACAACATATGGAGAAAGAAATTTGGCAAATGCATGACAGGGTTAAAAAAGACCAAACGAATGGCATAGACGGTAAGGCTTGGCGTTAATTTATTGAAGGTCTGTGCTCGACAAGTACCTGAATGGTAGTGATGAAGATGTATTATAATTCATTTCTATTTCATTCTTTCTATTTTGAACACAAACATTTCGTTTTCATGCTTCATTTATTTATTTATTGTTTGTTTCTTCTATCCTTAATCCACTCTCTGTCTGTCTGTCTGTACGGTGCTTCAATTAAAAGTGACGCTGCATTCGATAGATCAACAAGGTAAAGATTGTTGGAATTTGGTATCAAATGCAAGATTAGCAGCGATGGACGTATGGGAGGATGCATCCGGCGTGTATCCAACCTGCGCACAACAGGAACAATTAGCATTCATATCCACCGACATTTTCTGAGGGAGACTGAGCACCTATGGGTTTGCCTGGAGTGCAGCGATGTCGATTTTGATCAAGAATAAAAGGTAGTCCCATAGTAGATACTGCCGTAGGGGAATAACGTGTTAGAGACTTCACAATACTAGGTCCAGGCTCGAGAGGTGGGGTGATCAGTGCCCTTCCTCACTGCTTTTTCCTTCCCTAACTCAAGAACAGTCAAGTACCCAATTACAGCTGGGTAAACTGGAGCGTGTCGATGCCGTGAATGGAACTCGGCACCTTTGACGCGACAGACCATACCTCTGACAATAGAACATTTTGTCGATCAACAAGAACAATTTAAAATGAAGGTAGTTATAATAAACTATATTTTATTATTTAAAATTATACAATTATTATTTTTGTTCAATAAATTATTATGTTATTATTATTACTCCTTGATACAAATGGGAGCTGCGGCAGCATAGTGGTTAGGGCACTGGCTTCCTAGCGCAGTGGTCTATGGTTCGATCCCCAGATGAGGTGGGAAATTTTTAGGCAACAAACGGCTCCTGGGTCGACCCAGCCCCAAATGGGTACCAGAGCAACTCTGGGAAGGTTAAGGCGGCCGGCGTGATGCCGACCACATCATCCCTAGTGTGCCGACGGTCAAGATAATATGGGCCTAATACCATATTCCCAATATGCCTCAATGGGCGTGTAATGGGTTCCTTTGATACAAATGAGATAGAGAAAAGGTACACAGTATTGCACAATGTTTTATAATGCAGGTGCTGTAAATATCTAAAGTTTCTATAGTAATTATTTCATTTAATATCCTGTACACCACGCTCACGACACTCTTTTGTTGTTGTTTTTTTTTTCAATTGATTAAAGATTTATTGTTTTAAACTGTACAAGAGCTTACATACCTTGTACATAGAACACTCCTGAAGGAAAATCCAAGAGAAACCAACCATTATCACTAAAAAAAAAAAAAAAAATGTGTATTATTTATTTACTGTTCACAGGACTCGTGTTTCCGCCTCTATTTGTTCAATGTTCGTCCATGTTTTACCATACAAACCTACCAGCTATTCTGTACTGTTCTTATTCTTCTATAATTTACTAAACACAGCATTACCGTCTTTGTCTTGTGTTATCTGGCTTTTACTGTTCATTAGGAAGGATATCGTGATTGCATCTATAATTAGTCCGGGTCGTTCCTCGGTCCAATATTCCATAGTTACGAGAGGTGATTGTGCTAATGTCCACTGTCCACGAAGCACTATTTATGTAGTTGACACGGTGGTTAGTCACGATTCACTCCCGTAGCGAGGGGGTGGTGCCGCTCGGATGGTCCTGGATTCGAGTCCTCGGTAAGCCGAACACTTCTGTTGCTTTTTCGTTGTCTAGTTTTCTACTTATTTGTTTCTTACGTGTGACTGCAACATACCCATTTACGTGTATTATCTATCTAAAAGAAGTGCAACTAGCTACAGAGTACACATTCACAGTATAATTAAAAAATACTTAAATGCAAAGACAAAGCAAGATAAATTAACAATGTTAAAAAAACACAAACAAACAAACAAAAAACAAACTGTCGTAAAGTTGTTTGTAAACCCGCTGCTTAGTTAAATACACTATGTTAGGTCGCAATCGATAAACAAATTTGCATAGCCAATCTGCGCTCAAGGATTCACGCAAGATTGCTGGCAGACCCTGAGACAGAATAAATTACGCGAAGTCACGGATTCGTGCAAGATGGCGGCAGACAGAATAAATTATGCATAAAACACTGTTGGTTCGGAACTCTGAGAAACGAAAAGTACTAAAACGTAACTGGCCAATCGGTGGTGTCCCTGCAATCGAAAAAGACTAAAACGCAGCGAGCCAATCACCGGGCTCCCTTGCGCATATATATATATATATATATATATATATATATATATATATATATATATATATATATATATATATATATATATATATATATATATATATATATATATATATGAGTGCGTTTTTATTCAAATCTACACACAAACACGAAGACCAGCCAGAACGATAGACTAGAGAAGAGAAAGCTGCCAAGACTGATTCCTGCTTACATGCATGCCGGGCAGACTTGCTTCACTAAGTCGAGTCAAAATCTCGCTTGTATTAATCTTAGAGGGTATGTTAACTTACTATAAATAATTGTGAAACTAATATCACTTTTAGGATATATCATGTATAATGATTGTATTTTATAATATCATGTATAGTGATTGTAATTCCTGGTATGACTGTTGAAGAAGGAAACCACCTGAAAATAACCTACACCTGTATATAATTAATATCACTTTAGGATTTTAGTTTTACTATGACTGTTTCATGTATAATGATTATATTTTATGGAATCAGGTATAATGATTGTATTTCCTGGTATGATTGCTGAAGAAGAAAACCAACGGAATATAACCTAACAGTCCTTGTTATGACTCACATAACTCCAACCTGAATATAACCTAACAGTCCTTGTTAGGACTCATATAACTACAACAGTAATGTTAGGATATATTTTACCAGCCAGTATAGCACTTATCAGAGATGGCCTGGTATTTTATAGGTGGAAGGAAACGGTTGCATCATACCTAGGTGTACAAATTATTGGATGTATTCATGTATTGAATTATTAGAAAGAATGTTTTGCAAGTAGACACCTGTCTTGTCTCGCTATTGTTAAATCATACTGAGCCATGTTGTCATTCATCCTACATGCAGACACCTGAATCACGCTCATCTCATATACACTAGGGATAGGTGGGCTTGATGACAGAAATTATCCCCTATTTATCCTTCTTACAGGTTTATTCGCGTCATCAAACCTGAGGTCGTATGTTCAGGTCAATCCTGCTGTCTGGAACTTCGCAGGAGCATAGTGGTTGTATCGGAGCTACATCCTTAGTCCTCCTCAGTCTTGGGTGGGCTGAAGGAACGATCATCAGCGAAGAAGTGTTGTGTGCTTCAATTAAGAAGGACATAACTGTTTTAAGAGATGAGTACACATTAGTACCATTTCCGTCGGCAAGTGTGAGCAATTAACTGTCCATGAAGAAAAAGTGATTTAGCGTAGTCAGAGACAAGATTAACAGCACAGCTGATATAATTTTTCTATAATTGATTAACAGCACAGCTGTTATAATTTTTCTATAATTGATTAACAGCACAGCTGATATATTTTTTTTCCTATAATTGGAAGAAGGACTTGTTGTAACATATATCCTCTGTAAACTTACAAATCCATTGCATTCCATCTTCCAACATCCACCCTTCAGCCCAAGAGTAGATAGTGTATCTACTTAATAAATAAGGAAATTGTATTTGAACGACTTGCCTAGTTTATAATTGTTAAGTGAAATCTGTTTCCTTGGTTCAATATCACAGTTAGTTACCCAGCGGGGTGGCATTTTATGACTGTCTTCACTCTACAAATTTTTCGAGATCAGATCATTCACAGCCGTAACTAAGTTGTGATGCCAGTGGTTCTCTCATACACTGGGACTTCACCATTTTCAGGCAGAAACTCAATTTCTGTATTGTCAGTACTATACTGATCCTATATACAATAAAAACATTACGCTACACAAACAAACAAACGAACTGAGATCTTAACAATATAAAAAAATGAAGCTTCTGGCTTTTATCTCATACATAATTATCAAGCTGCATAATTAATTGTAGTCTCAAATTTATTATTATAATTACGAGCAAATATCCTGCTAAAATGACAGGGAATATCTATGTTATGCTCTATGCACGTCCTGACAACAGGGAATAACTATATTATGCTCTATGCACGTCCTGACAACTCTCCTGTGGTCAATTCATTCCTTTCAATTCCATTTCAACTTCATTGGATCTTTGTAGTCAAACTTATCATGACTTATAGTCAGTGGTCAATGCACCATGAAGGAAATTGAAAGTCCTGCGAGCTTTTTTAATGGGTGTTTAATTTAGCCTTCACGGTATATTGCACGCCGTTTTCATGTCTTCCCGAAAATGCAGCATGAATCCGTAAATAATAATATTGCATGACATGCAGATTATTTTAATGGGTGTTCAATTACATTTTCACTGTGCAATATGCGTCATTTCCGCATTTCCCGAAAAGCTGGCCTTATTTTTTTTCATTCTACGTTACGACAATTAGTTAAACAATTAGTAATTCGGGGATAATAATGATTATTATTTGTATGTAAAAGATAGGTAGATGCAGTGCGGTATACACAAATTATACTGGCTTCTAACAGGTATTATCTGGCACCGTAGACTCACGCTTTGAAACCCGCTACCTTCACGTATCTCGTCATGACATTAATCACGATAGCTATTCGCGCCCAAGTGCTTTTTATGGTTTTGTTCTGTATTACTTTTTGGCATCTTGTCGCATCTTTTGACACTGCGAGAATATTCATGAACATTTCCAGATCCTCATCTTTATTATCAGATCTGTGTCGGCTTTTGCATATAAGTAGTTCTTGTGCTGATCATCCGTTGTCGTTATCGTGAAGCGTGGGACAGGTTCCCAGGGTAGAAATGAGAGGGTAAAAGAGGCTGGCGTGGAATCTGAAGAATGTGCCTTTCATTTATAGTTAAACAAGATAAGTCGTGGGGGAAAATGGGACTTAAACGTTGTTATTGTCGCAACTTAAGATCGCTGACTTTCATCATCATCATCGTCAGCATCATCATCATCAATTTTCAATTTTCGCTGCTAATGAGGCATGCATTCATCACTGCAGCTGGTCCTCCCTGCATGAAGGCTGCACCAAGCATTCACATGCTTTACAGCAGTGGTTTTTGTAGTAATATGTTTTACATGATGAAGTCGCTGGTCTCATGCACAACGTCATATTAATAGCCTTGTACGGCTTGCCTGCGGGATCACCGAATGTATTTATGGAAAGAAGCACTAGCATTCTCATGTATTGTCAAGTCATAATCGGATCTGGTATTTTAGTGTCAAAAGGTGAAAGTGCAGGTCATAGTGAAAGCGCAACCTGAACATGGCTCCCGGTTCAGCACCACACAAGGGCCGACTCCATTGGTACCATATGATCAATGGTCATCTCAAAGAAAATGGCTTCTCCAGAATGCACAATCAATGGAAATAGAAGTTTTAAAACATTTGTTTCCCAGTGAAACATAGATGACATTTGTTTGCCACACAATTGTCATTTGTGTAAAACCACAACACTCATGATATATATCTCTAACAAATAATAACTTAAGTATTTTAATTAAAGAAAAAAAGACAGAACACGAACATGTATAACGAGAAATACGAACATATGTTTCGCTGCATAAATATACAACAATGTTAATTTAAAATAGCTCAAGGCTACACTAGATTCTGATCATGATATATATATATATATATATATATATATATATATATATATATATATATATATATATATATATATATATATATATATATATATATATATATATGTAAACGCAAATATTGTCCGATAGACTAAGCTGTTGGAGCACTTTCTACTCGCGACGAAGTTACTGCGTTGCGGTATAGAAACCTTTCAGTTTAGCTACAAACCAATCTACCAAGCTGAAAATGGGTACCTGTCTCTGCTCTTGACATAAGGAAGGCATAGGCAAAGAGGAAAGGGAACTAGTAACTTCATCACATAAAAAAATATGGGCGTTGTATGGTTGTCTCTAACACTTCATAACCCTATGGCAGTATCTAATATGGATCTGCTTTTACCTTTGTGTGTGTGTGTATATATATATATCTTGCGTTTTGTGTGGTATTATTCATTGTTTGTTAAAATGTTGCCACTTCATTACTCGTTCTTTTTCTTTTTTTTTAACATGTCTACACTACTCCTGGTCAAATAACTCCATGAACTAAATCTTATAACAGAGGATCAAGAAAACAGGTCGTTAACTAATATTTGGTTTCATGGAAGTCTTTGTCATCTTCAAGCTAGTTACGCACCTGTAACCTGACATAAATCATTCAGTTACGCCAGAGCGCCATTCCTAGTAACAACAAACACAAACAACTCTGAACTTCATTGCAGCGTTGATAAACTAAGCCGTGATAAGGACCACTAGTATATATATAAGTTAGCATGATGAAGTCATGCTAGGATCACAAGTATATATCAGTTTGCATGAGGAAGCCCTGATAAGGACCACTAGTATATATCAGTTAGCATGATGAAGCCCTCATAAGGACCACTAGTATATATCAGTTAGCATGAGGAAGCCGTGATAAGGACCACCAGTATATACCAGTTGGCATGAGGAAGCCTTGATAAGGACCACTGATATATATCAGCACGAGGAAGCCCTGATAAAGGCTAGTTCCGAAAAGGACTATTAGCCACGACGGTTGTAAACTAATTAAATATTAGAAAAATTCACAACTCTTAAACTAAATTGCTTAGAAAATATGGATTTTAGTGACAAGGTAAGTCGTTCACCTTCATCAACTGCTATGAGAGAGAGAGAGAGAGAGAGAGAGAGAGAGAGAGAGAGAGAGAGAGAGAGAGAGAGAGAGAGAGAGAGAGAGAGAGAGAGAGAGAGAGAGAGAGAGAGAGAGAGAGAGAGAGAGAAGACAATGTGTAACAATTACAAACAAATGTAAATAGCCGTCAGTTTGTGTTAAAGCCACATTGTGGGGGCATCAATGTTTTCCACTGGTGTCTTAGGAAACAAGTCAGACCTGACTCTCAAGGGTGAAACAAGAGTAAAATAAGTACATTACTGGAATGATAAATACATAACAGTCAGTTTCTGAGCAAAGAGGAAGAAGTAAGGGTGCTCCCTTTGGGCGCATGCCAATGATCACATGCCCCAGAGGGCTATGACCGGACACATCCAGTACAAAAATTTAACCATTAAAAATTATATAAACAAAATAAAACAAAAAACTATTTGTACATTATTTTTTTTGGGTACATTATTCGGGAATAGTTATACAATCTCAACGAACGGGTTAGGATAAACGCAAAAACTACAAAGCAAATCACATTAATTGTAGGCGTTTTGTGAAGTCGATGCAAAATTGTTAAGAAATTTACTCGGTAAAGGGCAAAGAGAATTCGCGTTGCCGGTTAAGAATCAGGACACACCATTTTGTCGTCCTTTAAGCTGCTAAACCAAAAACAAAAACAAAAAAACGAACCGCTCATCGAACCTTTAACAGAAGCAACGTCTGTGATCGTCAGGCTGTGACAAATGAGAATGTACGGAGATGCCAAATTCTCTTAGACTTGGCCTGCTATTCTGTAAGACGGGGCCAGAGAGAAGTGACCCGTGTAATCTGTGCCGCGTTAAACTTGTTTCTCTCCTTATTGGCTGATCTGGTCATTACGAGGAAGTCAGCGGGGAACTGTCCGACCGTGCTAAAGACGGATGAGGAATTATTGGGAAAGTTGTGGCCAGAACGTGGACAGTTAGCCTGTTTTTAGATGTGAGCATGCCAGTATGTGTGTTTGTGTGTGCGCGTGGGAGGAGGATACATTATGAGCACTAAATAAAGAAGCACTCACGGGGAAGACTAAAGGCAGCGAGGAAGAGAACTGGTAACCCCATCTCATAAAAATGTTGGACCTAGTATTGTGAGGTCTCTAACACTTCACTCCCCTCAGGCAGTATCTACAAAGGGACTACCTTTATCTTTGCCTTAAGCGGTAAAGAAAGTTGCGCTAATCACTAGGAAACTTTTAATTTTATCTCGCAATCAGTTTTGTTTAATTTATCCACATGGGAGTAGTCATTTCCGGAATTGACAATGCCATTAAAGTTGAGTCAGGTAAATGTACCTGACAATTTTGAAACGTTATAAAATACAGCGGACAGAACAGAAAGAAACGCAACCACATCTTTTACACGAAAAAAAAACCAAAAAAACAAAACTTATCAGTTGTTGCGGTTAGAAAGAAGAGGTCCTTGAAACGTGGATACATCGAACAATATGGCGTGTGTCGTGGAAGTTGGCAACATACGGTTAAGCAAAATCCAGGATATCGGTGGGAAGTAAATTGAAGATATCGGTGAGAAGCAAAATCCAGGATATCGGTGTGAAGCAACATTCAGAATATCGGTGTAAAGCAAAATTCAGGATATCGGTGTGTAGCAAAATTTAGGATATTGGTGTGAAGCAAAACCCAGGATATGGGTGGGAAGAAAATCCCAGGATATCGGTGTGAAGTAAAATTCATAATATCGGTGTGAAGCAAAATCCAGTATATCGATGCGAAGCCAAATTCAAGATATCAGCGGGAAGCAAAATTCAAAATAACTATAAACCAAATTCAGAATATTGATGGGAAGTTAGCTGGTTGGAATATATAATTGACGCTTAAACACAATTTGTTACAGGCCTACAATTCTCTGTGAGACCAAAGTTAAATCACCAAGGAAAATTGTGACATCTTAAGAGATATGAAATGAGCCATTCAGCAAAACCATCTGTTAAGGCCTAAAGAGACGTAATTAAAACAAACAAGAATAAGTATACAGAGCGTCCGATTGGCTGAGCGGTTACAGCACTGGCCTGTAGGCGGCAAAGTTACCGGGTTCCGGGGTCGAAACATGGTAGCGTCAAGCTGCAGTTAACCCAGCTACACATGGGTATCTGCCTCTGCTCTTGAGTTAAGACAGATAAAAGGCAACGAGTAAGGAAAATGGCCATCTCACTTAATAAAACCTGGACCTAGTATGGTGATGTCTCCAACATATAGACCTTTCTATGTCTTCCTTATCCCTGTCACTGATGTTCCCAGTTCTCTTCTTTGTATGTCTTGTTTCGTGAACCCCTAGCTCTCTTAGCACGGGGACTCCAGAACAAAGACCGCCTTGTAATGCTATCACCAGGTTTCCTCAGTACATCGCAGTGTCTTCTCATCTCCTGTTCCAGTGACAAATGTCTGGTTCTTGTCATTAGTTTCACATTGGTGACCTTGTCGTACCATGTTATCCTGTTCTAGATGCGCGTAACCGGGGCCTGAAAGTGGAGCAAAGATTAGTAACGCTGTAACTTACCAATCAATCAATCAATACCCTTTAGCTCCCCTAGGAGCATAGGTCTTCAACAAACACTTGCCAAGTCTTCCTGTCCTGTGCCATTCGCTCAAATCAACCAAGCTTGCCGTAAACGTCGACTAAAGAAGGTTAAGCTTGGGGCCGGCTACTCTATACTGTAGAAACCCGACACTGTTCGAAAACTTAAGCTAAACATATTCCTATTTGTCACAGCGCTATTTCGCAGTGCATCTTAGGTATTGTGTTCGGCGAAAAGTCAGTCGGTCGAGGCCGGAAGAAGGTTAAGCTAAGGGCCGGCTACTCTATACTGTAGAAACTCGACACTGTTCGAAAACTTAAGCTAAACATATTCATATTGGTCACAGCGCTATTTCGCAGTGCATCTTAGGTATTGTGTTCGGCGAAAAGTCAGTCGGTCGAGGCCGAGGCTAGCCGAACTGGTGGGTCAGGTGACTACCGGAAGTCGGCAAATAAGGCGCAAATTTGGACAGTCAGAAACTAGCCCGCGTCCAGAGAGGACGGGCATTTTCCCTTTGCCAGCAAGATTGCTGTGTGGTTCATATTGTGGACTGTTAATTGAGTGCTTGCCATATTTCGGACCTGGTGGATAAGTACGTTGTAATGCTAGAGCAGTGTATTGTCTAGTTCGTATTATCTCAGGCCGTAGTTTGAAAAAAGATAGATGATGTGTCATTTTCATAGTTTTGCCGCTCAGGTGAGCGATATTCATTGCAGTGGTTTTCAGTGTAAGACGTACTGTCGTGTATGATGCTGACAGATTAAGCTGCTAAGGCAAGTTTACAGTGGCATTTCATTATTAAATTTGATGCGTTTATTGGCCGTGTGAGGCCTTATTGTATTGTGCATATTATTGAAGGGAAGTTCCTGTTAAAGGTGTTTATTTCTATTGTCAGCCATTGTTGTGTGGTAGACTCTTGGAAGAACGAGCCTTTAGTTATTATTACAAATCCACACTGCAGTGGTGTAACCAGTGGAGTATTCTCCGCGATAACTGGTTCTTGACACTATTCTGGCAGTTATTTCGAATTTTAATGGGAGTACAATAAACATCAGCAACAAAGAACCGACAGCACACGTTAAAAGATATAGTGCAGTAGCTGCCGTCAGTCACAACTGACATGGGAATGCGCCCCTGCTATGATAGCCCTCCGCTGCTTTTTACTTGGTGTTCCTTTCGGCGTATTCTTCTCTCTTCTGCTTGTTGTGAGAGTTTCTTTTTGCCCAATCTGAACTGTCGCCGTAGATGGCATCTCCACATGGTGCGATCGGCAAAAACACCCTCCTTGATTGCTTGATTTATGTCCAGTGGCTTCGTGTCTCTCTTGCACACATCTTTGAGTACAAAATTCTCCCAGCTGTTCTTTCATAGTCTACGTGACATCGAAATTCATAATAAACAGGAAAGAAAAACAAAAACATAGATTATTCTCACTTTCAATATAAACATGCAGGAAATATTTCAAGAAAGTAAAAAAAAACTTTAGGAATGTAAAGAAAAGTTAGAAACATGGCAGCTAACAACGCCCAAAATAAAATGTGCGGTAAATCAGTTGTACGTGTACGCTTTTTTAAATTTTTTTATTTTTGTGGACGCGAAAAAGCGAAACGAAACAAAAGTACTCAGAAATATAGATTTCAGGAACAATCCCAACCGTCGCAGCCAGATTTTTTCCTCATCCAAAATTAGGAACACACAAATTGCAAAGGAAGCGAGCAGGTTGTGTCAGACTGTAAGCCTACGTCATCGCCAGATAATGAAGAAACAATATAACTCATAAGAAAAGTTTGTATAATTCAGTCTTCCGAGTTTTAAATGTTAGCACACGTGACTGAAAAGTAACTTCCTATTTTTAAATAGTTATTTATTCAATCTTATCCAACTTGGTTACACTAAACAAACGGCAAAGTAAAGACAGTTAACTGTCATTTTATAACATATAATGCTAAGTCACATTTACATTGTAACCCAGCGTGAGATCCTGTTTATTCAATACGTGATTTATTCATAGCGGGCAGCAATTTTTGTTGCCTCTTGTAACGTCATTTTATCGGCCATTTTAGATTTACTTTGTTACTAGGAATAACAAAATGAAATATATTTGTTTAATGGCAGTTTATGTTCCTTATTCTGATACTCCATTCGTGTATATCCAATTGATACAAGTGAGGATATACCAATTTAAAAAATAGAAAGTAACTTTTCATACACCCTGTAGATCGGCAGATCTAATTGGCCATAGATATACCACATTCCATGTAAAGTACAGAATAAAAAAAAAAATTTAAACACAGGCTTTTAATGCACTAGAAAGCCACAAATAATTGTTCACGGAGTCTATAGCTTGCAGTCAAAAAATGTAACATCAAATTGACAAAAAGCGTGGGGCGCTTAAGCGCTTTTGATATATTTTATCCATAAGTGTCTAATGAAGTATAAAGCAGAAGTTAATTTTATGTAGAATCAGTTATATTAGGGACCAAGTCCAAATATACAAGACCTTACGGTCGTGTTCAATAGGTTTTAGAAATATAATGCACTTTACATTCACATTTTTGTGTTACTATGTTGTTTTTTTTTTCCAATGTCGTTTTCGGGTGTCTCTGAGTAGACAAAGGAATAATAGGATTCTTGCTCTTTCATGCATGTCGTAAGAGGCGACTAAAATTAAGTTTTGCATTGGTCAGGTAACTTCATCTTTTAAAACGAATCATAACAGAACCATCACAGGCAGAGAATGTGCTCTTATGTAGTCTTTCTCGGGGGCATCGGCAGAGGTGGATCCTTGCCCCAGAAGGAGCGAAAAAAAAGAAGATGATATTTACGATGATGATGATGATAATTTTTGCTTGTTTATCAGATATCACCTTTCTGTTTCACACATTCTCACTAGCTGTAATCGTTACTGCTGCAACCCTTGTTTTTCTTAAAACGATTTTAATTATCACGCTGAGAAAATGGCGGCCCCAGACACGGACTATTACATCCGAATTATGTGTTTTGCTGAGCTTCGTTATGCAAGTGTTAAAGTTCACCCATAAAGAGTCGACGGGAGAGGTTTATATCATCTGCTACTCTAAACCAACAAGCTATAACGGCAACCTGTCTCGGGTAGTACACTCGTGGCGCACAGAATCCCAGCCGTGGTATGTGGGACATACACGTGGTATGTTGTTCTGGAATGCTGCATATGAAGCGGTAAATAAGCTAGAGCAAGGAAAGAATGAGCGGAAGATTATTACCTTCTGGAATGCTCAGACAAAAAGAGATGTCGGATTAAAACGGATGAGGAATATTCAAGCATAATCTCCCCCTCCCTCTCTCTCTATCTCTCTCTCTCTCTCTCTCTCTCTCTCTCTCTCTCTCTCACACACACACACACACAGATTTCTCTCATCCCGAGCGATTTCCGAAGAAAGCATTGCACCCTTCCTAATCTATCTTGTACTGTCACAGACTGCGTCGGAAGCCAAAGCTCTTCGAATTAATCATACAGCCACAAAGATTCCGGAGAGGATGTGAGATGACAAATTAAAGAAACGTTGTAAAATATATTCAGACACGAGCATGCTTCATCGCGTTGTTCTATGAAGGACTGCCAGACTAATAAATTACAATCTGATTTAGTGTAAGAATAAAGCTGTACGCAAGTTAGAAATGGTTGTCATGCACATTTTGTTTACATGGAGAGGCTCTTGCTAATTTAGATATTGAATTAGAAAAACACTAAATTAAATGGAATGACAGAAAACAACAGGGTATGTAGACGACGAGGACCGAAATCGTTCGAAAGATATTGCCATGGGTGTGAAGTGTTAGAGACCACTAGGCTAAGTCGAGCTTCATGTGGTGGGACGGACAGATCCCTTTTTCGATGTTTTTGCTTTTCCTAAGTCATGAGCAGGTACCCATTTCTATCTGGGTAGGCTGGTGACTAACGCTACCTGGTTTTGAATCCGGAACTCGGTATGTGAGCCACCACAGGAAAGCCACATATCAGTTCTATTATAGCCACCACAGGAAAGTCACATATCAGTTCTATTATAACCACCACAGGAAAGCCACATATCAGTTCTATTATAGCCACCATAGAAAAGCCACATATCAGTTCTATTATAGCCGTCACAGGAAAGATACACATCAGTTCCGTTAAAGCCGCAACAGGAAAGCCACATATCAGTTCTATTATAGCCGCCACAGGAAAGCCACATATCAGTTCTATTATAGTCGCCAAAGAAAAGCCACATGTCGGTTCTATTATAGCCGCCACAGAAAAGCCACATAACAGTTCTATTATAGCCGCTACAGAAAAGCCACATATCAGTTCTATTATAGCCGCCACAGGAAAGCCACATACCTGTTCTATTATAGCCGCCACAGGAAAGCCCCATACCTGTTCTATTATTGCCGCCACAGAAAAGCCACATATCAGTTCTATTAAAGCCGCCACAGGAAAGCCACATATCAGTTCTTGTATAGCCGCAACCACATTATCTAGTATTTGTCATAGTGTTTATTGGGGAAGGAGGAGAGGAGTGAGCAAAGTAACCACCTGTTATGTTCTTGTCCATGGAAACACAAAACAGAGTTCTCAATTGTTCAACTGACCCAAATTAGCTTGCGAAAAAAAAATAGTCGTGTGCATTGAAAAAAAAAAAAAAACACACACACAAACACTTACGCACAGAGGATTGCCACAGGGGACATAGAGATATCGATTGGTCAGAATTTCAGGAATGCCATAGATAGCAGAACAGCCTAAGCGAGATGTTCTAAAAGAGGTCAAAGTGGAAAGAAAATTAATACACGTGGTCAAACCGATGAAATACATTTTAACTTGGTACGTTTTTCAGATTAGAAAGTTAAAACACGTTGTGGCAACCGGTAAAACTGATGCTTTTGTAGTTAGAGGACAACAGAGAACGAAGATACAGGCACTTACAAAATAGGAACCGGATAGAGTCAAGGCAGCACTGACAGACAATACAAGAGAAGCTGGATAAAGTCATGGCAGCACTGACAGACAATACAAGAGAAGCTGAATAAAGTCATGGCAGCACTGACAGACAATACAAGAGAAGTTGGATAAAGTCATGGCAGCACTGACAGACAATACAAGAGAAGCTGGATAAAGTCAAGGCAGCACTGACAGACAATACAAGAGAAGCTGGATAAAGTCAAGGCAGCACTGACAGACAATACAAGAGAAGCTGGATAAAATAGAAATATTGAAGCGGGATGATAAGATCTCCAACGTGGAACTGATGACAAGAACCAGACAAGGTCCCCAATGTTCAACTGATGACAAGAACCAGACAAGGTCACCAATGTTCAACTGATGACAAGAACCAGACAAGGTCACCAATGTTCAACAGATGACAAGAACCAGACAAGGTCACCAATGTTCAACTGATGACAAGAACCAGACAAGGTCACCAATGTTCAACTGATGACAAGAACCAGACAAGGTCACCAATGTTCAACTGATGACAAGAACCAGACAATGTCACCAATGTTCAACTGATGCTAAGAACCAGACAAGGTCACCAATGTTCAACTGATGACAAGAACCAGACAAGTTTCAGTTGAACACGAGCTTAGAAGAACACGCTGGCGTTGGCCAGGACACACATTACGAAAATTTGTTAATAGCATTACAAGACTGTCCTCGTTCTGTAATTCACAGGGTAAGAGAGGTAGACGGAGATCGAAAAACCCCTGGAGAAGAGAACTAGTTACATACATTAAAAGGATAAAGAAGAAAGGAAAGACCCTGAATGGAGGGCACAGGACAGCAAAGCTTGGTGTGACGATTTATAATTCAGTCGCTAATGTTTCTGTGACCATTTTTGTTCCTTGTCCTGTGCTATTCATTTTATTCCTTCTCATTCGTTCATTATGCTTTGCTTACGCGCGCACCTATCGATAGTAACTTTGCATTGCTGGGTTGACCCTAGGTACTTTACAGTCTCGCCACCTCTCTCTTCTGATTATCCTCCTTTGTGACTGTCGGCGCTTAGCAAGAAGGGAAACAAAGCCACCTTGACTTGTTTCATTAATCGCCAGAAATGCACGGATTAAGCTGTCCATCTACGTGCTAGATTACATAACGACTTCCACTAATCTTGTGATGAGTCTGATAGTGGTAAATCAGATTCATCATTAGAACAACAATGTGGAAGCGACGTGCAAAAACACATGTTATCGTGATTTAACGATCTAGACCACAGAGAAACCTCGTGACGATCTCCGGCAGATGGCTTGTTGTAATAAACAACTTTGAGATTATAACAACTTTGACAGAGATTTATTCGATGTAATAATCAATGATAGATCGGTGATATAATGATTTTGGTAAAATAACATTTAGAGAGGCAATACCTTATATTATTTGACCTGGCCATGTTTGCTGAAGTTTTTGTGGTAAAAAGTTTTTACCGGATGGGGTAACCAGCCCCATGCCCACCCCTCCTTAGTCGCTTTTTACGACATGCATGGTAGGGTACAGTGTTACTATTCTTTGCTCCCATTTCGGGCCCCGGTAACATACATATAATACCTTATATGGTCAGGTAATAATGTTCAGATGCGGTGTATCGGGGTAGAGTTTACTTATAAAACCAACAACAACAAAAACACCTTACCTTGGGGGTTGATTTAAGATTTGAAATTTAACTAAAATAAAATTATGATTGGGTCTCCCCCAACAGAATCCCACAAGGCGCCATACTGCGCGGGCTAAAATTTAATCAATAATGACCAAACTTTGAGTAAAAGGATGAATGTAATTTTTTTGGTTCCGTCCTTGCTGATTGTCCGTTAATTTTGGAATGTTCCTTCTCTTCAGAAGTCGAATGTTTGGGCAGCAGCTCGTCCCTTGCAGCAAGGCAGGGGTAACTGCTGAGGTTGCCTAGTCAAGTGTCTTTAACACCTGTCTGATGTAGGTGTCTAGCGTCGACCACTGGCAACTTACCCCAAAAAACCCAAAATTAGTTGACAGAAAAGGTGGTAATTTATTGCAACTAGTTTAGGATGCAGTGATCCCTCAGATAGATGGTTACAGCATACTGAATCGTTCTAGCTATTTTCATATGAGGAGGTTCCGAAGGCTTGTGCTTCCAGTATTATTATGGGAGTTTTACACTATCTAATTTTAACAGCCACTCCTAATCCTGTGGCCGGTCCTATAGGGAATCCTATTTACTAAATCTTATTTTAGCTGTCTGTGATCTCTTTTGACGAGATAGGGAAATGCAGTGATAAGATCTTCGAACGTGCTAGGTTATTAAGCGAAGTTTTAGCCCATGCACACATGGTTCTCCGTAAGGTTCTGTATGGGGTGGTCTAATCATAAGTAAGTTTAATTCAACATTCTAATATCGAACCAACCTTAGGCAAAGCGTCTGATTTTGGTCGAGGTTTCTGTCGCGAGAGGGTTGAGATGTTATAACATATAAGATATCCTGGACAAAATGTTGTATCAGGTGATACCAGGATAGGGCCAGATAAGAGTCTGGTCTTATAAGTAATACCCCCTTCTTTGAAAAGAGTAAGGGTGTATGGATATCAAAGGTAGGGTCAATCTGTATAAGTTTCCTGGTAGGATGTTATTGTATTATCCTGGATTCCTATGGGCTCCCTCTCAAGATCCTCCCTTGATTATTATATTATTATTATTATAATTATTGACTCTGCTAGGGGATATTAACAAAATTATTTCCAACAAGAACATGAACTCAACTTTAATAAGTAAGTAAGTCTGTTGGTAAATATTTACAATTTATTTAGCCTATACCGTTTCTCTTTTCGGTCTGGAAAGTTTGAAATGAAATCAAATTTATTTACAACAATAAATCAATAAACATTGAAAATAATTAACAATATCAAAAGTCATTCAATTGTTGAAGGTTATCAACTGGATTAATTATCTCCTTTTAAAGAACATTGATATGATACTAATGAGTTTTGTCACTATTTCTTGACTGTGACGCTAGTAATGGGTAAATTTATGTCCACACTTTTCATTATTCACTGTATGTTTATTTGCATCTTGTCTTTTAGTATAAGGGTATAATCTGGATACGCTGACCAGCGGTTTTGTTTTGCCACTTATCTTGTGTTTAGAGATCTGTCACTCTGCTGCCATGGACGAACACGTATTTTGAATTTCTCAAGGCGGTGGAAGCTGGGTCTGTGGCCCTGTTAACCACAAGGGCGCTTGCACCACAGAGTCCAGCAGAGGTGGATGACTCTATAAAGTTTTTGATTTGTAGTTGTCAGGATAGAACCCTCAGGCACACACAGACAAGCTGTTAATGGCTAACTTGATCTGCTCTCAGGTACAACTGGCAAAGGCAGTCTTCATTTACAAATTACCGCTTCTTTCTGCTTGCTGTGTTTTTCAAATCTTATGGCCCCAATTTTGCAAGGGAAAGGTCTATTTATACTAGCACATCCGGCGTATCGGAAAGCAGGGGGCTAACAGGGTATTGCGAATCCCTAAATGAGGCATATTTTGTCTCTCTGCTCAATTATGAAACACTAGTTTCCCCCATATCTTTCTTATTTCTGGAGCGATTTTATTCATCTAAGGCTTAAATTATACCCTGAATTAATCTTTATCTTCTTTTAGTCTCCTAAGTGCATTTTATTCTATGCATATATTAAATACCTAAATTAGGGACTAACACGATGTGTCGAAGCCTTTCCACTCAATATTTCTCTCTTAATAAACTACTTTTCGAGGAAGTCTTTACACCAACCTCTAAAGTAACATTCCTGTTGTAGAATTAGAGAACTGTTCCAAGTGGTACTTCTTTCCTATTTATGTAATTAATTTGCATCCTTCACTCGGTTGCACAAATGAGGACTGGCCATTTTGCCTGTCCAAGGCTGTAGTAAACACACGAATACGGAAGTCTTTCCATTGGCTTGTTGTTGCGCATATTACATACACATATTCTTTTGTATGGAATTATGCGACACACGGATTACTTCGTCTATTTAATATGGAAAATATATAGTTGTATTTATTTGTGTACGAAAATGCTTCCCTTGGTAAAGCTAGATAATCCATGATTGATTTATACATTTGATTATATGGATGATCTCTCTTGTTATTGATTCGGCGTATGAATAATTGAATTCATGTCAGTTCTCGTTTGTTAGGGCCAGAAAATAGATTAATTTTGCTTAGAATGTTTATGGTCCGAATTCATGTGTACTACTTTCTAGTGCAAGAAGATTCAGTTTTATATTGTATATCTTTGTATGTTTAGGTCGGACTATATTCTTTGTGCCGGAATCTGGCGCAGGTATTCGTAGTCCTACTGGGTTGTAAAGAGTTCCGAAGTAGCCGCCGAGAATGGCTGAGTGTTTTTCTAGGGCTGGTCCTGTTATGATTAAATAGTGATTTGTGGATGATTTTTCCATCAGAAGGGAATGTCTCTGCGAGAGTATTGTGTCAGAGCTTCTTCTCATGTACTTTATTATGTTTAAATTCGGACTCCAGGTAAAGCCAGACCCTCTTTTCTTTGATGACCTTCATTCGGTTAGGTTTAGATGACAACCTAGTTCGAACGTCGTTGGTCGTCCATATGCACAGTTGAAGATGACAGGTTCCACTAGTATTCCTATCTGCATGAAACAACTCTATTAATGTAGAGCTAGATGGAAAACTCTATGACGTTATATATATATATAATCAAATGTTGAATTAACTTTGGCTTTATTATTATCCTTCTGTTGGACGAGTGAGTGAAACTCAAAGAAGGTGGCCATCTTTGAAGTAATGTCATTATGGTGCATCACTGGCCTGAGAACAGAATCTAACTCTTATTATCAGACAGTGGATCGGAGATCTTACCATCAAGGAACTCCGTTATTGTGAAATAACATTATTACTGTTAAGAAAAGGTTCTAGCAACGAACCGCTATTACTATTCATGTATGTACATTTACTGAGTACGCGACGACAGACAACTAGAACGTCTGCCAACTGTCGTCCCATAATATATATTCATATGCTGCCTGAATACATTACTGATGTTGCTACTCAATTATGCAATATGATGATGTCCTGTCAACCATGTACTGTCATATGCAGATGTTCACGTCAAGTGTGTGTGTGTCCTTAATAAAAGGTGCGAAAAAAACGTCAGCTGTAGTTCCAGCCATCATTGACTCGTATAAGAGTGTGTGAGTGCAGTATTATCTAGTGTCAACTACATAGGACAGTACACCATTCGCGTTGCTTCCACTCTCACACTACTTCTACATGACCAGTAGATACAGCGCTGCACAAGGTTGGGTAGTTGATCAAGTTCCCACGTAGATTACATCTTTCAATCATACAGTGGTAGGCCAGATTCCTGGGTCCAGCCTTCGCAGTCTTTATATTGAGAAGCCATCTAGAATTACCAGAACGTTTCTTTTGACACACATTTACACAAGTCGATGTCAGCTTGACCTATTCTAGCAAGTGTATGCAGTATCCAGGTCAGCGCTTGGTGACATTTTTGCGCAGTACAGACAGTGTTACACAGAAGCAATTGTTTATCTTGCTGAACAAGTACTACAGTGTTGTTGAACAGAGAAGCACATATATTTCATCGGTTGATCTTCTGATGTGCTCGAAAATATTAAACTTTGTAATAAGTTAAAACAAAGATTTGAAATTGATTAAAGTGGCAGTTTATTTTCTTTACAAACTGAACCATTATTAAAGAGCCTTCTCTACAACACTCTATCCACAACACATATTTTGTATTATATGCATTTATGTTTTACATGTATTTATGTTTACATGTTATTTGTTGTGTGTTAAGTTAGTTTATATTCCGTGGGTTTAAGGTTGGGCGGCGACTGGTACAAGGTATACCGAGTGACATTGGTCTTGTACTAGTGTTCTATAAGTACAAATTTTCTTAATTGGAAATTTGTTAGCAACAATTTGCTGCTATTTTTGTTAGCTGTGACGACTGGGTTCATATTTGTTTTTGTAATATTTCTTCTGTTCTTTATTTTTGTTTGATTTGTTTGTATAATTTGTTGGTCTACTCTTTCCTATCATTTAGTTCTTTACACCCTTATGTTTATACACTGTGGCGTTATTTGTCTTGTTGATTTCATTGCAGTTATTATCACAGGTTCTGTGACTATTCTCTATAGTTCTCCTAGTTAAATTATTTAATTTCTGCAATTGTTTTCATATTGTTTTTTTCTTGTTTGTCCTTGTTAATGTCTTTAGTTGACAGATGATATATATTATTATTATTGTTATAAAAGAAAGTATACAAGACCTTTGTAAGGCTTGTCTCCCACAGTGATTGGGATATACAAATATTATTTTCTACAGGTACTCAAGCGATCATTGGTTACATTAAGGAAATATACAAGACCTTTGTAAGGCTTGTCTCCCACAGTCATTGGGATATACAGATATTGTTTTCCACAGGTACTCAAGTTATTGTATTAACCATACAAGGTCTTTGACTAAGACTAAGAAAGTGAAGGGAGTATTAAAGTGGGATAAGGTAATTTATTTACTTTTTTCAGGTTACTGATTTAATAAGACAAGATGTCTACATTAGATTACTTTATTACACAGGGAAAATCCCTTGATAAGACTGGTAAAGACTTAGAAGAATGGGCAGTTGCTCAATATGACAAAGCATTAGCTGCTGAGGAAAGAAAAGCTGCTGCTGAGGAAAGAAAAGCTGCTGCAGAGGAGAAAAAAGACTAGACAGAGAAGCTGATGCTGCTGCTGAACAAAAGAAATTGCAGATGCAGGTGGAAGAAAGGAGATTTGAAGCAGAGCAAAAAAAGACTAGACAGAGAAGCTGCTGCTGCTGCTGAACAAAAAAGACTAGACAGAGAAGAGGCTGCTGAACAAAAAAGATTAGAAGCTGAAGAAAAAAAAGCAATAAGAGAACATGAATTTGAGTTAGAGAAATTAAGATTGACAAGTATGAGTAATGTTAATCAGGCATCTAGTGGTAATGGTAAACCCTTTATTTACAAGGTCAAGGTACCAGAGTTCAACTCTGCCAATGATGACATAACATTCTGGCTTAATAGATTTGAACGTGCTTGTCGAGCTCATAATGTGGATAAATCACAGTATGTGAATCAGTTGTCTGAAAATCTAAAAGGGGATTCTCTGACTAAGTTATGTTTGGTTGAAGAGGCCGACAAGGATGATTATGATGCTATTAGGGCAGCCTTGATAAAGAGATACCAATTGTCAGAGGAAGGTTATGGCCTTTTGTTTAAAACAATGAAACCTGAGGTAGGTGTAGAATTCTCAGAATTCATTGCAAAAGCACGACTTACACTTTCACGATGGATTGAATTATCCAAAACACAGAAAACATTTGAGGCTCTTACAGATTTATTACTCAGAGACAAGATCATGTCTTCAGTGAATAAACCATTCCTAGAATTCTTACATGAGCGTAAACCTAGTACATTAAAACAAATGGAAGAATATTGTGACCAATATGCCACGGCACACCCTGACGTGATTCTTAGCAACACTAACATTAAAGAAAGTATGCCAGTTGCTTCTGCAACAGAATACAATCATAATTATTCACACAAATCTCAAGGAGCTCAAGATAAATCTCACAAAAAGGTTAATTGGAATGGTTATCAAAGCCAAGGTAACCACTCAAATCAAGGTTCTTCTTTGAAGAACTGGAATCGGGCTGACAGTCCTAGATACAGGGGTGCCCATAATTATAGAAATTTCCGGAAAGGTAGTCACTATAGGAACTACCCAAGTTTTCCTTCATGGAAGCAACAAAACCAACATTACAGGGATACTCATTATAATGAACATGATGATTATGATCATGAATATTATGATCCTAACCCAAACAGGGGTTATAACAGAGGAAATAATAATAACTATAGAGGTTATAATAATCGAGGTAGATCACAATACAGAAGACATAAATCTCATTACCAGGCTAACTCTGCACATGTAGCCGGTAATCAAAATAATGATAAGAAAGACTCTAATAATGTAGGATGTTCTGCTTTTGACTTTGGTAGAGCATCTCAGTGCTCCCAATGCAAAACATTATTCGATCCAACCACAGTTTCCACTTTAAGCTGTGGTCATCCTCTCCCCGCTCTTCCTGCGTCAGTCGCGCATGATGGAAGAGGTGCTCTTGTCTTCAATAGAGGTCTAGTAGATGGTACTCCGGTATCAATCCTTTTCGATTCGGGATGCACCACCATTAGAGTGAGGCGGTCACTCGTAGATCCTTCTCGAGCCACGGGAAAAGTAATCAAATGCGTAACATTTGGTGGCACATTGGAGAAGTACTCCACTGCCATTATCAATATTGCTACGCCTTTCTTTACAGGAGATATGCAAGCATGTCTTCTGCCGAATCCGATCTCTGATCTTATCATCGGTCGCATACATGGAGTGAAAGAATGCACTCCACAACAAATTTCTGAGTGGGAAAATAATAATATGCAATCTGCTAATGCAGTAGTCACTAGGGCTCAATCTCTTAACAGGCCGCAATCTTCGCCTTCTGAAGATAATGATGCGCAGATCCAAGATGATCCCTTGGAGATTTCCCATGACTCCTTTATAAAACAGCAGAAAGATGATCCTACTCTAAAGAAATTCTTTACTCTGGCAACAAAAGGTGATCCGAATAAAGACACAAATCGTAAATCTTGGATTACGATGAAGAATGGCGTACTTGTGCGTATGGTACAAGACTCCGCTAAGTCCGCTCATTCTCAAATTCTAGTGCCCAAAAATATGAGAGTGAAAATCTTACAGCACGCTCATGATTCTCAGTGTGCTGGGCATATGGGTTTTTCCCGTAATAAATCTAGAGTTCTGGCGTCTTTCTTTTGGCCTTTTGTAAACAAGGACATACGAATCTATTGTCGATCTTGTAAGGTATGTCAAGAAGTTAAATCCAAAGGTCCACGCCATGCTGCACCTATTCAGGCTGCAGATATTCCAATTCGACCATTTCAAAAGATGGCGATAGACATCATCGGTCCATTTAAGACAAAGTCTGCTAGAGGACACCAATTTATCTTGACGTGTGTTGATATGTGCACACGTTGGCCAGAGGCTATTCCTCTGAAGAGCATAACTACTGCTGATGTCGCAGATGCTCTTTGGCTAATATTTTCTCGTCTGGGATTTCCAGCATAAATATTGTCGGACCATGGTACCCAACTCATATCGGATACTATGTCTCAAGTAATGTCGACTCTTAAGATAGAGAGATCTTTAAGTAGTATTTATCATCCTATGTCTAATGGGATGGTAGAACGTCTGAATAGGACTCTCAAAAACCTATTAGGTAAAATAACTGAAGATCATCCTCAGGATTGGGACAGAGTTCTACCCGCGGCTCTCTTTGCATATAGAGAGGTCGCCAACGAACATACAGGATTTTCTCCCTTTGAACTTGTCTTTGGCGCGAAACCGCGAGGTCCTATGTCCTTACTTCATGATCTCATAACTGCTGATAATATTGTCGATGACACAAAATCCTCTTACGAATATGTCATTGCGCTTAGACACAAGATTATTGAAGCATGCAAATTGGCAACCGCTTCTTCTGAATTTGCCAAACAGAAGGCAAGGCAATTTGCCAATAAGAAGAGATGCTTACGACAACTTTCTCCAGGAGACAAAGCATTTGTCTTACTACCTTGTAGGGAAAACAGACTTCTTATTTCTTGGAAAGGTCCATATGATGTAATATCAAAAGTTTCCGATGTCGACTATATTGTCGATATTGATGGGAAGCATAAAACCTTCCACGTCAATATGCTCACGGAATTCCATGAACGTCCGGATTATTTACAACCTGTTTTCCAGGCAACGGACGATTCTCCAGTCCAACATGGGCATTACTCATCACTGTCAGTAATACAGGATGAGGAAACGAGTTTCTCGGATGTGAATTTGCCTTTTCCGATGATTCCGCTTCACTCTAATGAATCATGGAAAGATGTTGCGATTTCTCCCGAATTATCTCCAGGAGAACAGAAACAAGTTTCTACTATGTTACAACAATTTCAGGATGTCCTTACTGACATTCCTGGTCAAACTGATGTCATTGAACATGACATTATTCTTACTGACCATAATCCTATAAGGGTCAGACCGTATCCTATCCCGATACATTTTCAAGCACAGGTTGAGAAAGAGTTGGATGAGATGATAGATTTAAAAATAATTGAACCATCCACATCAGCATATTCTTCGCCGATGGTTATTGTATGGAAAAAAGACAATAACATACGTCTTTGCGTTGATTATCGCAAATTGAACCAAGTGACGAAATTTGATGCTGAACCTATGCCTTTACTAGAGGAGCTACTTACTAGACTATCAAAATCTCATTTCTTTACTAAACTTGATTTGTCTAAGGGATATTGGCAATTTCCACAATCCGAACACGCCAAGCCGTTTACTGCTTTTTCGACACCTAGGGGTCTATTCCAATGGAATTTCATGCCTTTCGGCCTTATGAACGCTCCTGCAACATTCGTACGCATGATGCGTCGAATCCTATCTCATCGCTCAGATGTCATTGCATATCTTGATGACATCTGTCTTTTCAGTGATACTTGGGAAGATCACTATAACGGGTTAAATGAACTATTGTCTATCCTACGCGAGCATAACCTGACAGCGAAACCATCTAAAGCATGTATTGGTTTTAGCGAAATATCTTTCTTAGGTCACCGTGTTGGTCATGGTTTCCTAAAAACAGAAGACCATAATACAAGTAAAATACTTAACATTTCTATTCCTAAGACTAAAAAGCAAGTGCGAAGTCTCTTGGGTCTAATACAATTTTACGGACGATTCATTCCGAATCTGTCCTCGATCATGTCACCTCTTTCTTCTTTGCTAAAGAAAGGGTCTCCTAATGTAGTCCATTGGACGCAAGAATGTCAATCCTCTTTGGATAAAGTTAAAACTATGTTTTCTACTTCACCTATTTTAGTGCTACCTACTACAGATAAGACATTTGTTCTTCGTAGTGACGCTTCATCCACAGGGATTGGAGCAGCACTAATGCAAGAGTACTCTGGAACTCTGCATCCTGTGATGTATATTTCTCGAAAACTAAATGCCGCGGAGAAGAATTACTCGGTCCTAGACCGCGAATTATTGGCTATGGTTTGGTCAATCCTTAAACTTCAAAGATTTCTTCTTGGCGCGCATTTCATTGTGGAAACTGACCAGAAAGCTCTTACTGCTATTCAGAGTAAAAATCTGAAGAGCGCGAGATCTACGCGATACGCGATTGCTCTTCAGCCTTTTCATTTCTCGGTGCGAGCTATCTGTGGGTCAGAAAATGTGATGGCAGACATTTTGTCTAGATGCCCACATGATTCCACCTAACTGTTAGATCCTGATATTTCTAACATGTCTAACTTTACTACAGTTTTTCCTATTTTAAAGTGTGTACACATATGTAATATATCATATATTGATTGTATCACTACTTAGCGGTTAATTGATGTATATTCACCGCTGATCTTTTGATGTTCTTCTTCTTTGGTAATTATGATTTTAAAATACCTAAGATGAAAGATTTTTGGATAAATTATTGTAGAAATTGTGACATTGCCAGTATTGTAGTATGCGTTGGTGACACCTCTCTGGAAATATTTATACTCAGAGAAAGACTTTCTCTGAGATCCTAAGATATATTCTAATTTGTCGTGTCATAGGACGACTTAGCCTTACATTGGGCGTTACAGTTGTTTTGGAATGCTTATCATCTGCGCATTGTTATTCGTGCGTTGTGAGCCTATTGTATGTTGCTCCTGGATGTATTTCAAAAAAATGTACCTTTTTTCCCGGGGGGGAGGGGGTGTGGTAATCTGTTGCGCATATTACATACACATATTCTTTTGTATGGAATTATGCGACACACGGATTACTTCGTCTATTTAATATGGAAAATATATAGTTGTATTTATTTGTGTACGAAAATGCTTCCCTTGGTAAAGCTAGATAATCCATGATTGATTTATACGTTTGATTATATGGATGATCTCTCTTGATATTGATTCGGCGTATGAATAATTGAATTCATGTCAGTTCTCGTTTGTTAGGGCCAGAAAATAGATTAATTTTGCTTAGAATGTTTATGGTCCGAATTCATGTGTACTACTTGTCTAGTGCAAGAAGATTCAGTTTTATATTGTATATCTTTGTATGTTTAGGTCGGACTATATTCTTTGTGCCGGAATCTGGCGCAGGTATTCGTAGTCCTACTGGGTTGTAAAGAGTTCCGAAGTAGCCGCCGAGAATGGCTGAGTGTTTTTCTAGGGCTGGTCCTGTTATGATTAAAAAGTGATTTGTGGATGATTTTTCCATAAGGAGGGAATGTCTCTGCGAGAGTATTGTGTCAGAGCTTCTTCTCATGTAGTACTTTATTATGTTTAAATTCGGACTCCAGGTAAAGCCAGACCCTCTTTTCTTTGATGACCTTCATTCGGTTAGGTTTAGATGACAACCTAGTTCGAACGTCGTTGGTCGTCCATATGCACAGTTGAAGATGACAGGTTCCACTAGTATTCCTATCTACATGAAACAACTCTATTAATGTAGAGCTAGATGGAAAACTCTATGACGTTATATATATATAATCAAATGTTGAATTAACTTTGGCTTTATTATTATCCTTCTGTTGGACGAGTGAGTGAAACTCAAAGAAGGTGGCCATCTTTGAAGTACTGTCATTATGGTGCATCACTGGCCTGAGAACAGAATCTAACTCTTATTATCAGACAGTGGATCGGAGATCTTACCATCAAGGAACTCCGTTATTGTGAAATAACATTATTACTGTTAAGAAAAGGTTCTAGCAACGAACCGCTATTACTATTCATGTATGTACATTTACTGAGTATGCGACGACAGACAACTAGAACGTCTGCCAACTGTCGTCCCATAATATATATATTCATATGCTGCCTGAATACATTACTGATGTTGCTACTCAATTATGCAATATGATGATGTCCTGTCAACCATGTACTGTCATATGCAGATGTTTACGTCAAGTGTGTGTGTCCTTAATAAAAGGTGCGAAAAAAACGTCAGCTGTAGTTCCAGCCATCATTGACTCGTATAAGAGTGTGTGAGTGCAGTATTATCTAGTGTCAACTAGATAGGACAGTACACCATTCGCGTTGCTTCCACTCTCACACTACTTCTACATGACCAGTAGATACAGCGCTGCGCAAGGTTGGGTAGTTGATCAAGTTCCCACGTAGATTACATCTTTCAATCATACAGTGGTAACGCAGATGTCGTGCTCCTCCTGGAGCCTCAAAGGAAACCGGTTCCAGTATGACAAGTGCTGTCCAAAACATGGACGTCTCACATCGGGTCCTTTACAGTAGTGGCTAGTTCAAACAAAGGATACTTTACACTTGTGTATCATACAATTTCTACAATGTAGGGTTTTCGTCAGAGTTACTCAGGATTATACAGAAGCTGTGTTGTGAAGCAGACTAACTCACGACATAGCTACCCCATTTAAAAGTGTGAACCATTTGGTGGAGCTTTCCTGTCTGGGTTCACAATCACGGCATTCTCCCAAGATTGTGTTCACTCTGCCTTCCTACTCTCCTGATGTCCTTCAGGTGGGTCACTTCAAGTAGGCACCACTCAAGACATCTGCCCCAACATTCTGAGATCCAGGGATAACCACCGCATGTTGTGTAAATAAACAGCACAGGTGTTGCTGCCTGTCTATGCTGATATCAATTAATATTCATCTTTCCACCCCTCTGAATCTGTCCAATGACATGTCCAGAGATGTTAGATTATCCTCAAAAGTTCCGTAGTTGTGAGGATATCATCTATAACATTGGTGATAGCTGAGTTGTGTAGGGGATCCAATAATGTCCTCATCATCCTGGATAAAACACTAAGAGTATTCTTCAACCCAACAAGCAACATATGGAACTCATAGTGCCCCTCCGAAGTGCTCACAGCCAGCAATGGTCTGAGCTCAGGCTTGACGAGAATCTGGTAATGCCCTTATCTAGATTCACTAGTGACTCTGTTACTGTAATTATTTCCCAAATCCAGGCAGAGCCTATGTTCACCAGAGGGTTCTCTCAGCTAAACCTCACTGACACGATAATATGATTCATATGGGGAAATGAATTTTCCTGCACCAAGAAATCAATTCTCCCTTTAGCATTTGCTATATAATATATAATCTCAGTCCATGTCCGTGTTCATACTTCCAATGGACCGTGTATCTGTGTCGGCCAACTACCACTGTTGCCGGTGCCCTGATAATGCTAATTTAATAGCCATATAGTGATGTGGGCTGAGCATTAGGCCAATTGCCCAATCTCCCACTCCCAATTTTCCTGGGGATTCCCCTCAGTTTCGGTTTCAAAGTTGGCTGACTAACCATACTTCTATTTTTAGCCAGTTCCAGGAATTCCGAGCAACATTGTGTCGGTGCGGGATGGGTTGTTTCCCCTTTCGGTACGAGACGGAGAGTTGCCATGGTAACTGGTTTACTGGAAGACTGTATGTGAGAAGGTGGTGTCCTATCGACTATGTCTACCTTAGTTTTAATTTCAGGCCTATGTTCGCCCCAATGCGTTTCTAGGTCCTGTTGAGTTTCCCAACGTGTGGGGTTCACCTTGCTACATTGTGCACAGGCGGTCACATACTGAAATATGTCTTCAGCAATACCTGGCCAATAATATTTCACAGATGCTCTTTGACAGGTGGTACCAATTTTCCCATGTCCACCGTCTGATACAACATGTGCTACCTCCATAATTTTTTCCCTGTAACATGATGGCAGTAATAACTGTCCATACCCATTCTGTCCTGCTCCAGCTTTGCTGTAGAGCAATCCATCATTCAAATAAAACTGTCCTTTCTTAGGGGTATTATGACGTTTTGGCAATTTGCCAAAGCAAGGTTTCAATGAGCTATATTTAGCTTGGGCCGTTGTCATCTTTCTCGGATGAATGTTTAGTGGTATTCCCTCCTCCTTCTTAGGGCTTGACCTGGTCTGGAGTGTTGCCATGATCACAGGTTTTATTGGGTTCCCTAGGAAAACATATCTCCTTCCTAACACCAGCGGGTAATTAGGATCATCACATACTGCTGCACTGATCACTCCTTTAACGTAGCGAGTCCTGACATTGATCCTTGCTATGGGAAGTGTCATGGTGGCTGTTCCTTTTAATGCCCCTTGTATCTCCACTTTTCTGTGGTATATTGATTAGGGTTCACTAAGGATGCACTCACGACTGAGTCAAATTCCAATCCTGAATCATAAAGGCACATAATCTTAGTGCCGTTACATGTTACTTCTTCACAGGTGGAGGATAATGTCAGTTCCTTCTTACCCGTGTTCACTGTTCTCATGCATGCAGCGTAATATTGAGGGACTTTCTTACCACATTCCATTGTATTGTGGTTGTTCATTTTGCAAATTTTGCACCACTTATCTCCCTGTCTGTTGGGTTTCTTATCTTGTATCTGAGGGTTCCTGTTTCTATGAACAAATCTGGGTTAGTCATAGTCTTGTTTGTATCTGTGTTGTTGGTCCCTATTATCATACTCATCCTGGTTTGGGGGTGGCCTACTATTTTCTACCTGCTTCTTCCTAATTCCTGCTATCTCTTTCTGAGCTGCCTGATATCTCTCAGCAACTGTTAAAATCTCCCCTAATCTCTCTGCACCTTGTTCCATCAGAAAGTTTCTCGTGTCTGGAGGCATAGACTCTCTCACTTGTTCCATCACGACCATTTCTTTTAGGTCTTGACCTTTTCCCAGAGCAGTCCACTTCTCCAAGTAGGTTTCTAATCTGGCAGAGAATTGGTGGTAAGTTTCTCCAGAAAGTAGCTTAGCAGTTCTGAATTTCTTCCTATAAATTTCTGAGTTATTTTCATATCGAACCAAATAATGCCTGCTTCAAGATGTTATAATCCTCCTGGTCTTCTTTCCCCAGTTTGGCATAAACTTCATAAGAAACTCCTATCAGGCCTTGTGATAACTTAAGGCTCCATTTCTCCTTCTCTAAGCCATCGTTAGTTGCTAACCTCTCATACCTACTTAGGTAAGACTCAATTTCATCCCCTTTCTCTGCAAATGGATTCAAGTGAAAATTCATGGCTCCATTTGAGGGAACTTGACTTGCACTAGTGTCAGAGGTGGTGGACTACTTCCATTTCCAGTAACATTTCCTTGCAGTTCAAGCTCTTTCAATCTTAACTCATGTTCCCTTTGCAACCTCTTTTACTCAGCCTCCCTTTCAGCGGCCTGTATTCTTTCCTCCCTATCAGCTTCTATTTTCTTAGCCTCAGCTTCTATTTGTAACCTTTTCGCTTCAGCTTCTAGTTGTAACCTTTTAGCTTCAGCGTCTATTTGTACCTGCTCAGCTTCCTTATCGGCTTCTAATTGAAGTTTCATTTCTGTTTCCAACTTTGTATCTTCTCTTTCTATGCACTAACACCAAACTGGCTTTGCCGGGCCTCCCCACTTAACCCAAACACTCTGTAGCAGATGCACTGAAGATCGAAACTTTGCCAAGTCTGCCATACTCATACAATATTATCTAGCACACTCTTACACTCTAAGACCAATTACAAATCTAACAACACTAATTAATACAAATCTAATTAATTAAAAAAACCACTGTCAGTGTATCCAGTCACCACAATTTTCTTTTGTACTCAATGGTACTGCCAAGTGTTTTATTTAGTTTTACGTTTTACTAAATTTTATTTTTATTATAATATTTTACTCCTACTGCTAATTTAAATGATGTAATAAATAATACTATAAGTCTGAATGTCTCAAAGAAAAGACCCCAGGGTAGTAAATGAAATCCTTGACAGATACACTTGTCGCGAGAGGGTTGAGATGTTATAAAATATAAGATATCCTGGACAAAAAGTTGTATCAGGTGATACCAGGATAGGGCCAGATAAGAGTCTGGTCTTATAAGTAATACCCCCTTCTCTGAAAAGAGTAAGGGTGTATGGATATCAAAGGTAGGGTCAAGTAGTATAAGTTTCCAGGTAGGATGTTATTGTATTATCATGGATCCCTATGGGCTCCCTCTCAAGATCTTCCCTTGATTATTATATTATTATTATTATTATTGACTCTGCTAGGGGATATTAACAAAATTATTTCCAACAAGAACATGAACTCAACTTTAATAAGTAAGTAAGTCTGTTGGTAAATATTTACAATTTATTTAGCCTATACCGTTTCTCTTTTCGGTCTGGAAAGTTTGAAATGAAATCAAATTTATTTACAACAATAAATCAATAAACATTGAAAATAATTAACAATATCAAAAGTCATTCAATTGTTGAAGGTTATCAACTGGATTATTATCTCCTTTTAAAGAACATTGATATGATACTAATGAGTTTTGTCACTATTTCTTGACTGTGACGCTAGTAATGGGTAAATTTATGTCCACACTTTTCATTATTCACTGTATGTTTATTTGCATCTTGTCTTTTAGTATAGGGGTATAATCTGGATACGCTGACCAGTGGCTTTGTTTTGCCACTTATCTTGTGTTTAGAGATCTGTCACTCTCCTGCCATTGACGAATACGTATTTTGAATTTCTCCAAGCAGTAGAAGCTGGGTATCTGGCCATGTTAACCACAAGGGCACTTGCACCACAGAGGCCAGCAGAGGTGGATGACTCTATAAAGTTTTTGTTATGTAGTTGTCAGGATAGAACCCTCAGGCACACACAGACGAGCTGTTAATGGCTAACTTGATCTGCTCTCAGGTACAACTGACAAAGACAGTCTTCATTTACAAGTTACCGCTTCTTTCTGCTCGCTGTGTTTTTCAAATCTTATGGCCCCAATTTTGCAAGGGAAAGGTCTATTTATACTAGCACATCCGGCGTATCGGAAAGCAGGGGGCTAACGGTGTATTGCGAATCCCAAAATGAGGCATATTTTGTCTCTCTGTTCAATTATGAAAAACTAGTTTCCCCCATATCTTTCTTATTTCTGGAGCGATTTTATTCATCTAAGGCTTAAATTATACCCTGAATTAATCTTTATCTTCCTAGCTAAAAATCGTTTAGTCTTCTCAGTGCATTTTATTCTATGCATATTTTAAATACCTAAATTAGGGACTAACCCGATGTGTCGAAGCCTGTCCATTCAATATATCTCTCTTAAAAAACGACTTTTCGAGGAAGTCTTTACACCTACCTCTAAAGTAACATTCCTGTTGTAGAATTAGAGAACTATTCCAAGTGGTACTTCATTCCTACTCATGTAATTAATTTGCATCCTTCACTCGGTTGCACAAATGAGAACTGGCCATTTTGCCTGTCCAAGGCTGTAGTAAACACACGAATACGGAAGACTTTCCATTGGCTAGTGTATCATACAATTTCTACAATGTATGGCGCGCGGTTTTCGTCAGAGTTACTCAGGATTATACAGAAGCTGTGTTGTGAAGCAGACTAACGACAGTTTCTCCCATCCTCATGTTGAACATTACTGCATGACAATCTAAGGTATTGCACCGTACCTGTTATTTTCAAAATCATTACATCACAGACCTGTCCTAAGTATTACTTCGCATTATCTCTTCAAAGGTTGTACTCCCAAAGTTGCTTATTACAATCAGCCTGAAGCGATTATATCATCCATCTTGTTCAAATATCAAAATTGTATTCTCCGACCGACACCTCTGTTTATAAAAACCCATCTGGCCCGGAAATATGTCTAGACACGGCACAAGTCATTCTTGCAAAATAACACATTATTTTAAAATGCCATCTGTTGTCCAGTTTGGAAAAACCGAGACAATGCTGTTTTGGTACAACGTTCTGTAAGTCATGTGCACGAATCATCTTTTTTTTCCTCATTCTACGACATAAATTTGGATTTGTCGCCATTTGCCAGCTGGTGTAAAAAAAGATAACTGCTATAGTCCGTTCGGAAATTCGTGCCCACAGAAAGCGTCAATTTTCTCCAAAACTGTTTGTTGTATGGACATGAATTTTTCCATGCAGTTATTAATATATTTTTTGCCCTTACAAAACTCATGTCATGTTCGAATTTTCTTCTTTACGTTATATCAAAAACTCTTACTGTTGTCTGGGTTAATTTTTAGTAGTTTTACAGGACAAATTACAAGATCCGTTCAAAATTTTTTTTTTTTTTTGAATTAGTTACTCGCGACTGTGTACAAAAGGTGCGCACTCGTGCGGACATGTAGTCACTACACTAATTCAAACAAACAAAAATATTTTTGAACGGATCTTGTAACTTTCCTGTAAAGCTACTAAAAATTAACCCAGACAACGGTAAGAGTTTTTTTATGTAACGTAAAGAAGAAAATTCGAACATGACATGAGTTTTATAAGGGCAAAAAATATATTAATAACTGCATGGAAAATCTAAGACTGCATGCAAAAATTCATGTCCATACAACAAACAGTTTTGGAGAAAATTGACGCTTTCTGTGGGCACGAATTTCCGAACGGACTATAATATATCATTATTGCGTCTGGTGCTGGCGATTAATCAAACAAGTCAACGTGGCTGTTGTGCCCTACTCGTTAAAAATCGACAGTGACAGAAAAAAAAGACAAACAAGTAAAACGGTACGGTCATCAGTGAGGAATTGGCAAAGTGGTTCAACCTGAGGAGAAAATAATATCGAACAATGAAGGCGTACAGTAAAATAATGAACGGATGCAAGAAAAGAAATGGCACATTGCACGGGAAGCAAAGATGCTCACAACAAAATTTAACGACTGAATTATGACTCGTCACAAATACTTAGGGCCACAATTTTGAGGAACCTTCATCGAGTGTACCAAGTTAGGAACCTAACTCACCTGAGGAACGGCGACATCTTAAAATAGCTGTCAGGCAGATTACGACCTTTCTGTGCATCAAGTCTATGTTTTAATTCACCCATTATTCGGGTAGTATTGTAGTATTGGGTAGAGCACACTCCTATATGGCAGCGAGACCTGGACAGTCTATGCTAAGCAAGAAAGAAGGCTCAATACATTCCATTTACGGTGTCTACGCCACATCCTCGGCATTTCGTGGAAAGATAAAGTGACAAATGTTGAGGTGTTGTCACGTGCTGGTCTTCAAAGCATGTATACACTGCTTAGAAAGCGCAGACTTCGCTGGCTTGGCCATGTCCGCCGCATGGAAGATGGTCGCATCTCGAAAGATATCTTCTACGGACAACTAGCAGTTGGCAAAAGGACAGTATGGCGACCGCAGCTGAGGTTCAAAGATGTGTGCAAGAGAGATATGAGAGCACTGGATATAAATCCAGCAACGTAGGAGGATTGAGCTGCCGATCGCACCAAGTGGCGATGCTATTTACGGCGCCACTTCAGATTGGGCGAAAAGACGCTCACACAATAAGCAGAAGAAAAGAGAAAACGTCGAAAGGAGCACCAGGAAAATAAACAGCTGAGGGCTGTCACCTCAGGGGCGCATTCCCATAGTCAGTTATTACTGAAAAAGCTATTATTATTATTGGGGTAAGTTGTAGCATGTACATTTTATAATTTTATATTTGCATTTAACATGTATAACTTGCTTATTGGTGCACAGTTGCATATAGGGCTGGCAACCTCATCACATAAAATAACTTGCCACATAAACCACAACTGCAAAAGCTGGTGACTACTTCGTACGGGTTTCCTCTCAAGGAACCCATAGCTGAGGCAGTCCCAGGCTTCCTCTCTCCTGAAACTTTTCTATCCGGCTGAGTTGAGATTTAATGTTCATGGGTAGCGGGCAAAATTGTGAGGAAGATGAAATGGTGGAGTGAAGTGGAGGGCGCCTGATATTGCATCAGGAGACATGAAACTTGAAAAAGGTATTTGTTTCTTCTCTATGTTAGGTACCAGTTGCCAGACGTCGACGCTAGACACCTGCAACAGACGGTCTTGAGGACACTTGACTAGGCAAACTGATCAGTTACCGCAACAGTTTGAGGGACGTGACGCTATCAAAGAAAATGAACAGTCAAAACACCACTGGGAACCAGCAATGACTGAAGCAAAAGTCAACGACATTCATTGTCACTACATTTCAAGCTAAATAGTCAGTACTAGCTCAGTTTACGGACACTTTTTTTTTCTATCCACTTTAATTTAAGATCTTCCTATGACAAAAAATGTAACTGTTCTGTTTTGATAAAATCAATTTTCATTCTTTCAACCCTGTTGATAAAATAATTTACAATAAATCTTTTTTATTATTGATGTAAAAATAAGTCTAGAGTTGAGTTTATCATTTTTGAGTGAATTTGATGACTGCAGCTGTATGACTGATTTACAAAAAAAAAAAAACCTAAATGTACGGAGATATTGGATTAAGATTTTAATGAATCACCTTCATGTGTGGACTCATGAAATACGAGTCAAAACATATTTTTTCACAGAAGTGGGTGAAGAATACTAAATTTATGACAACTTAGAATACTCGATACTTGAACTTGCCATCCTACAAATCCCTTTGAGACTCCCTCAATTAGAAGCATCATTCTTCTATTTATATCTCTGCCAAGAGTAATCTTGCGCGAAGGTTGATACCTTTGACAATCCTCATCCTTTAGCCATTAGCTGACCACTACTGATGGTTTATGCTGGTCATGGGGCTGTAGGGTAATAATGGTGTTAATGAAAAGAAACCGGATGTTGTGCAAAGATCTGATTTCTGCTCTCGTTGGCCTGGTATAAGAAAAAGGTTAAAGAGAACCACACTGTGTAACTAGAACTTCAATCCGCTTAAAACAGCGTAGCAAAACGCTAAACAGTGCAAGAATTCTTGAATAACAATTAGCTTTTTCCTCGGTATGAGGGTACTTCAAGGCACCCACTATCTCACACGTTGTAACTATCGTGTTTCGAGACATTGGGAAATAACGAGCGTTAAAAAAGAACTGACTTCTGGTAAAGTTAGTCTTAATGAGGCATTGGATGAAGTTTTCAAATAATTCTCGAACATCGGGGCTGCTACAGTCTTAGTTCAAGCCGATTATCCGTCTTCGCAAGTTTGAAAAAAACAAAAACAAAAAACCAAACAAACTTTTTAACCTAGATCTTGTATTTTGTTCGGTGCTGGCATGAGAGTGAACGGTCCGGTTGTGGAAACTTAAGCGTTGACTCGACTTTAATAGGGTCATTATATAAACTCCGCCGTGTTTTCAGTGGTAACTAAGGAGCGTTAACTTAACGAAGAGGATTAACTAGATCCGCTGTAAAGACACTGAAGTGAAGAAATAGGAGACAAAACAATTACGGAATGCAAGAGCTAAAGAAGAAAAGCAGATCCATAGTTTCAGACTGCATAGCCTTAATTGCAATATTGACTTGCATCAAAATATCTTATCAAGCCACCGTTGTAAGTAATCTGTTTCATTTGTAGAGCTAGTGATCTAGCTTTTGATTCCCTGACCGAGTTAATCGGAACCAAAAAAAAAAAAAAATCGGACATGTGTAAGCAAAGATGATTGCTTTTTATATAGTGCTAGAAAGTCATGAAAAAAATTTTTTTTTAATGGCTCCCCCATGAATTCAAACGAAAACCAAATTATCTTGTTCTAACAGATCAATTAACTCTACTAAGTATCTGCAAATCTCATGTGTTAAAGGAAAACATATGGTCGTCAAAAAATTTGTCCAAACATATTTTCCAGAAACTTAACTGACATGAAATACTCCGGGAAGGTAAGCTGTTTAAAATCACCATCTCTAGAGCTTACACTGAAAACAGCTGTTTAAGGGCCCGTATATATCCAGGTTTGTCACTTTTAATATAGCGAAACCGGTAAGTAGAAGACACATAAATTTAAACAGAGGAAATCGGAAATGTAAGACGTTTGACAGTTTTCAGTAAATACGGAAGAATGAATTTATGAATGTCGTAATACAACATTAATGATGACGTTTTTAACGCTATGAATTACGCGATTTACAATTTGGCGTAAAAACAACGCGTCATTCAAATTGAATGCACTTCCACTTTGCATTCACAACATTTTGATTCTCCAGATCCGTGTTGTAATATGCCACGAACATTATTATCACCAAACAGTATTATCTATAAGAGACACACAAAAATAAACATTACACGGAAAGAACAGCTTGTTCAACCAGTAACACTCGGTAATTTATATCAGAAAATATAAACGAAAATGAAAAGGAAACAGTTGGGGTGATGGATTGGTTGATATGATATACGCAAGAAAAATCGACAAAATGAATTGTTTACACAACCGATATGTCAACAAACTTTGACGGCAAAAGTGACAGAGGAAAAAAAGAGGCCGGAACGAACAACAGAAGTAGGAAAGAAAAAAAAAAATCAACAGCAATAGAAATAAAATTAAGCTTATCTCGGGAGCATAAAAAATCACAAAGTTTAAAAACATGATTTAATGTAAAAAAAAAAAAAACCAATTTTAATACATTTAAATAATGGTCATTACTGTTCTCCTACCGTGTTAAATGTTGTATAAATGAAAAAGATTCACACGCCACAGATACACACATCAGAGGCATGGAATGGCGTAACGGCAGGTGTACTGTTAACATAATTTATTGTCACAATACGTTTATATAATTACACATAGTCAAACATAACTCACAACAAGAAAGTACTATAGTCACATCTCCACTTCTCATAATCATGAGCGCTATATAACATTACTACTGTTCTCTCAGCAACGGTCGGCATCCCCGTGCTAATATAATAATATCAATACTAAGATCCTCTCAGCAATCAGCATCACCGTGCTTATATAATGAATTCCTCAAATATGCCTCATCAAAGACGCTCTCATCTCTAATGTAAATGAATAAATATGCCTCTCAAAGAAGCTTCCAACATCAGCATCACAATTAAATAATACAATGGATCCTTTAGCCCACAATAAATCCCAAATAATAAATTCCTCAAATATAAAAACGCTCTCAAACATTGGCGCTTTAATGTATGTGTGGATCCTCTCAATATAACGATGGCCTACAAAATGCTTTTATCAAAGACGCTCTCAACCTTGGCGCTTTAAAATGTGTGGATCCTCTCAATCACAATGACATCCTCTCAAATATGCTTCATCAAAGACGCTCTCAACCTTGGCGCTTTAATGTAACTGTGGATCCTTTCAATAATAACAATTGCCTCCTCAAATAGCATTTAGATCCGGTTAGTCAACGGACATCATCCTCGCCGTGCTAACTACATCAATGGTGAATACTTTCGGCAATTTCTCGCAAGACTGCACTCCCTGGCAATCTGCAGTAATCTCGCCTTCACTCATCTTGACATTTATATATTCAAACAAATGTCCTGGATCCTTACCTCTTCAAAAATACTCACAAACACAATTCTCCAATAAATTCAGAAATTATAGGCCTACACAAATAATATGGCCTTTATAACTTTTGCACTGCGCAGGCATTCTCAAAACACACACTGTAGAACCTAGCTCGTTCAGTCGGTACCCAAAAACGAATGCAATTAGTTCACACACTAGACCCGCCATTTTTCACGAGACTCGGTTGTTTAAAAAACACAACTCAGTCTCGATATTGTCTAGTACACGAGCTTACTCACAGCTCAAGTCAGTTCATCTTTCAGTTTTGAACTTGGAAACACACGAACCCCACGTTTTAACTTAAACGCTTTACTGCAACCCGTAATCGAATCTATTTGCTTAACATTTACAAGATCACTTCCCCTTGATAATTTTACTCTGTATCATATGATAAATGAAAAAGATACTTGGTTTTGCATCAGTCAAGTGTCAATATAGATTAAATAAGCAAGTATTTCACGGTCCGTTAGCACAATAAATAAATAAAATATAAAAGAAAGGGAAAAGTACAGAAGCCTACAAAATGTACTTTTACACGTCAATGGACAAAAGCTTGTTAGGGATCGTCTACATATAACGTCACGCATTCGTTAACAACTCACTTATGATGATTTATTTTAATAGTCTCGGTGTAAAACTCGTATAATTTTTATACCCCGTAACTGGTTTAAATTGGTGTTTTAATGATATATTTCTTCTTTCTTAATACAGAATAAGGCACGTCTTCCAATAAGCTATGATGATCTGGAAGTAAATAGACTTCTAGCTCGTTCAGTGTGTACCGAAATCGTCATATTCGTTCGTCGATTTTTCTTTCTACACTCCTCAATGTCAGTATTCACTGGTCATTATCTTTCAGTTAAGGCACAACCCCACGTTTTAGCGCTTTACTGCACACGACATGTTTATCATCTTGGTTTTGCTCAGTCAAGTGATTAAATAAGCAAGTCCTTCCTTTGTCAGATCTGAGATGTTTGTTAGATAAACTCAGACGATAGTCTAGGAGCGTGGTTATCGGCAGTTAAGCTGTCTAACACCACATTTAAATTGCGTAATTGCTTCTGGTCAGCGTGGTTAAAGATTGTCGTGAAACGAAGTGTAACCCACTACTTTGTTAATCACTATGTCGAGATACAGATTTGCTTCAACCAATCAACGATCAACGTTCACCAGTCTCTGAGACAGAATAAATTAACGGCCATCTTGTTCACGCAAGATGGCCGATGAAAACTGAATAAAATTAGGCTGTATGAGACCAGGTACAAAACCGGAGGAAACCAATCAACTTGCTCCGCCAGGAACCAACCGAAAGCTTTCCTCAAGTAGTTACTTGACTATATAATCGGGCGGATTTTATGCTAACCACGCAACCCCGAACTTGACGCCAGAGATACAGACTGAAGAGGGAGAAGCTGTCACCTTGATTTATGGTAACTTACCTGAGGGCATCGACCTGCAACCTACTTCACTAAGTCGCGTCAAAACCTGGCCAGTTTAAAATCTTAGGAGGGTAAATATTTTTACGATAACCGTTGGTATTTGTTGTGTGTCATTTATACTACCTATCAGGTTACTGATTGTATCTTGGGGGGAATTAAGTATAATGATTGTATTTCCTATTATGATTGAATAGACGAAGACTAATAGGACTCATACTTCAACCTATTGTCTCATATACTTCAATCTATTGTCAGTCTATAACTTCAGTCTATTGTCTCTGATAATTCCAAACTGTAAATATAACCAAAACAGTCCTTGTTAGGACTCAATCCATTGTCTCCTATAACCTGCAATATAACCAAAACAGTCCTTGTTAGGACTCAATCTATTGTCTCCTATAACTCAATCTATTGTCTCAGATAAGACCAACTGCAATATAACCAAAACAGTCCTTGTCAGGACTCAATCTATTGTCTTCTATAACTCAATCTATTGTCTCAGATAAGACCAACTCCAATATAACCAAAACAGTCCTTGTCAGGACTCAATCTATTGTCGCATCTAACTCCAATCTATTGTCTCCTATAACTCCAACCTGATATATCACCAACCAGTCCTCGTCTCATATACTCCTATCATAAGAACATAACAATATTGTTAGGATATATGTTACCAGCTATTGTCAGAGAGGGCGTGATATAGTATAGGGGGAAGGACATTGTTGTATCACACCTAGGTGTACATATTATTGGATTTATTCATGTATTGATTTATATTATGGGATGTATTCATGTATAAAATGTATTCATGTATTGAATCTATATTATTGAATGTATCCATGTATTAGTTTATCAGAAAGAATGTTTTGCAAGTAGACACCTGTCTTGTCTCGCTATTGCTAAATCATACTGAGCCATGTTGTCATTCATCCCACATGCATACATCGGAGACACGCTCATTTCACTCACACTAGAAATAGGTGGGCTTGAGGACAGAAATTAGCCCCTATTTTTGCTTTGTTACAGGTTTAATTGTGTCCTAAAAACCTGAGGTCGTATGTTCGAGTCAATCCCGCTGCCTGGAACTCCGCAGGAGCATAGAGGTTGACCAGACTCTACATCTTTGGTCCCCCTCAGTCTTGGGTGGGCTAAAGGAACGATACTCTGCCGGTGGTGTGAACCAAACAAAGAAGAACAGACTTAAGAGAGATGAGTACACATTAGTACCATTTCTGTCGGCATTGTGAGCATAGAACTGTCAATGAAGAAAACGTGAATTAACATAGCAAGAGACAAAATTAATAGCATAGCTGAGAAGTGTTATATCCTTAATTAACAGCACAGCTGATATAATTTTTGTTCCTATAATTGGAAAACTTGGTGTAATATTTATTTACATATAAATATATATATAACTATAAATATTTGTAAATCATATGTAAACTTACAAATTCATTACATTCCATTTTTCAACATTCACCCTTCAGCACAAGAGTAGATAGTGTATATACTAAATAAAAATAAGGAAATTGTATTTGAACGACTTGTCAATTTTATCAGTGTTAAGTAAAATCTGTTTCCTTGTTTATTAATATCACAGTTAGTTACACAGCGGAGGTGGCACTTTATGTCGGTCTCCTCTCTACTATTGTTTCGAGATCAGAACATTCACAGCCGTAACTAATTTGTGATACCAGTAGTTCTCTTCGACACTGGGACTTCACCATTTTCTGCAGAAATTCTATTTCTGTAATTGTCAGTACTATACTGATACAAGAGCAAAATAAAACCTCTCGCCACACTGAGGGCTCGTTCCTGGGATATTTCTGTATATCTTGAGCCATACTTAGTCTATTCATCTATCTACACTCTATCTTGTGCCACCCATAGGTAACATAAGAAAATAAATTTTTATTTTTTGAAAAAAAATTCTATTTTAGGATTTTTAAAACAATATTTTCTTAGGAGGAGTACCATTTAGTACTCAGTAAATAGTTGATGCTCACAAAGTTGCACGGAAATTTTTTGTTCATTTAAAGTAATTAATTTTAATTACAATAATTTGGTTATAGTAAATTTACATACCCTCTCTAAGTAACGCCATGGCTGATCTAGTGAAGTTCAGGACTGCGGTCATGCAGATGGGTAAGGAATTAAATATGACAGGTGATGCTCTTACTCAGTATGTCACAACAGAAGTGGACAAACACATGGATAGGGAAGAAAGAAAGTTGCAATTAGAGACTGAAGCAAGGAAATTAGAGGCTGATAGAGAAGCAAAGAAATTTGAGGCTGAGGAAAGGCGGTTGCAAGCAAGAGAAGACAGAAGCTGAGAGAGAAGACAAAAGATTAGAAATTGAAACCAAGAAATGGGAGGCTGAAAATGAGGCAAAGAAAATTGAAGCTGAGGAAAGGAAATTACAAGCAGAGAGAGACCATCAGTTGAGATTAAAAGAGCTTGAAATTCAGGCAAATACTGGCAATAATGGTGGGAGCTCACCTCACTCTGAGAGTAGCTCCAGCCAGAGCACCTCAAGTGGGGCCATGAATTTTCATCTGGACCCATTTGTTGAGAAAGAAGACGCCATTGAGTCGTACCTGGATAGATACGAAAGACTTGCCACTACCTATGGCTTAGTGAAAGAAAAATGGAGTCTTAAACTATCTCAGGGATTGAGAGGTGTTGCCTACGATGTATATTTGAAGCTCTCAAGAGATGACCAGGAAGATTATGAAATCCTGAAACAGGCACTGCTTGTGAGATATGAAAAGAACTCAGAATCATATAGAAAGAAATTCCGAACAGCTAAACTTCTTCCAGGAGAAAACTATCACCAATTCTCTGCTAGATTGGAAACCTATTTGGAAAAATGGAGTAGTTTAGGAAAGTGTCAGGATCTGAAAGAAATGATAATGATGGAGCAAGTGAAAGAGTCCATGCCTCAAGAAATGAGGAAGTTTATCATGGAACAAGGAGCAGAGAGATTGGAAGATATTGTAACTGTTGCTGAGAGATATCAAGCAGCTCAGGCAGAATTATTAGGAAATAAGAAGAAGCAGGGTGAAAACTTCAAATCATCACAAAACTATACCAAATATGAACAAAAGGACCATACCACAAGGAACAAACAAAGATTTGACCAAAAGGACAAAAACCCTCTAAGATCGGATAAGACACCTTACCGGAAGGAAGGAAAGTGGTGTAAAACTTGTCTAATGAGTAACCACAATACTGCGGACTGCAGAAGGAAGAATCCTCCTCATCATGCTGCATGTCTTACAACAGGGAATCAGGGAAGGAAGGAAATGGCAGTAAGTCAGAAAGACTTCCATCATCCCCCTGTCTGTGAGGAAGTGACCGTGAATGGCACTCAAGTACTGTGTTTATATGACACAGGATTGGACTTTGATTCAGTTGTGTGCTCTTCTCTAGTGAGTCCTGACCAGATAACCACAGAAACAGTGGAAATCAGAGGACCGATCAAGGGAGCAAGAACCATGACACTACCCATAGCTCGAATCAACATAAGATCGCTATGTGGAAGGAGAAATCAAAGCAGCAGTGATGGACGACCCTATTTACCCTTTGATTTTGGGGTGTAGGTATGTTTTCCTTGGAGAACCTATAAAACCTGTAGTTATGGCAACAGTCCAGACCAGGGAAAGCTCCAGGAAAATGGAGGAGAATCCTATCAATACTCATCCAGAAGAGATGAAAAAGGCTCAAGCAGCAGACAGCACATTGAAGCCTTGTTTTGGCAAATTGCCTAAAGCACATAACCCTCCAGAGAAAGGAGACTTGTATATGAAGAATGGCCTACTATACAGAAAAGCTGGAACAGGACCTAAAGGGCATGGACAGCTTGTAGTGCCAAAATCTTACAGGGAGAAGGTTATGACGCTAGGACATGCTATACCCTTCAGTGGACATATGGGAATAGGGGCCACTGGACAAAGGATAGCCTGTCACTACTTCTGGCCAGGAATTACAGAGGACATAAAAAGATATGTAAGATCTTGTCCAGAATGCCAAAGAGTAGCTCCTAAGCATAGGACTGCACCAGCAACACTGGGAGAAATGCCTATTATGGGAACCCCTTTTGAACGTGTTGCAGTAGATATTGTTGGACCCCTCACTAGGACCAAGAAGAGAAATGCTTACATCTTAACCTTGGTTGATACTTGCTCTATGTGGGGAGAAGCAGTGGCCATGTCAGCTATAGATTCAAAGCACGTGGCAGAGGCCCTGTTGACAATATTTACCCGATTAGGTTTCCCGCATCAGATATTGACTGACAATGGGTCTCAGTTTAAGGGAAAGCTAACACAAGAAGTATTCAGGATATTTCAAGCCAGGCACTATCATTGTAGTCCCTACCATGCCCAAGGGAACGGTCAAGTAGAGCGGTTCAATGGTACGCTAATTTCAATCCTTAGAAAGCTGGCGAGTGAAAAACCTGATACTTGGGATACATACTTACCCGCTGCACTATTTGCATATAGGGAAGTACCCCACAACTCAACTGGATTGGCTCCAGCTACATTGTTGTTTGGAAGACCAATAAAAGGTCCACTGGAAGCATTGCTGCGGACATGGACTGATGAAAAGGCAGAGGAAACAGTGACTTCCGCATACCAGTACGTCAACGAGTTGACATCTCGATTGAAAGCAGGTTGGAAACTGGCCAATGATAACTTAAGACAGGCCAGGAGGAAGCATGCTGCGTACTACAACAAAAAAGCAAAGGATAGGGAACTGGAGGTGGGTGAAAAGGTGTTATTACTGTTGCCAAGCAGCAATAATAAATTGCAGATTGGATGGCAGGGACCCTATGTCATACTGGAGAAACTTTCCAGGACCAATTATAAGATTGACAAGAAAGGAAAGGAGAAGGTATATCATGTCAATCTTCTTAAAAAATACTATGACAAGGAATCATCAGAAGTTGCACATATTATGACCCTAGCCATTGCAACAGAAATGCACGGTGAACCACTTCACTCTATGGAGTATCCACTCACAACTACAGAGGATTATGTTCAAGTAAATATTAGTGAACATTTAACTCCAGAGCAGAAGAAGAGGGTTCAGAAAGTGTTGGAAACCCATGCTGATGTGCTCACAGATAAGCCAGGTCGGACGAATCTGTTAGAGTACGACATGAAGGTTACCGACCCTACCCCAGTATGCATGAGAACATACCCTATACCCTATGCGAAAGCCCAAGCACTAAGGGAGGAAGTTGATTATCTGTTGAAGGAGAAAATTATCTCGAAGTCAGACTCTCCCTATAGCTCAAGTGTGGTGCTATTGAGAAAACCGAGTGGTGAACACAGGTTATGTATTGACTACCGGAAGCTTAATGCGATCACAGAATCTCAGGTGGACCCATTACCTGACACCAACCAGCTGTTCTCTACACTGAGTAAGGCTAGGTATTTATCGAAGGTAGATCTAAGCAAGGGATACTACCAAATACCAGTGAAACCAGAAGTTAGGAAAATGCTGGCATTCAGTACATCAGACGGACACTACGAGTTTAATGTACTACCCTTTGGGCTGAAAAATGCTCCAAGTATCTTTTCAAGAATGATGAGGAAATTATTGGAACCTCTACAAAATCCCCATATCACTAACTTTATGGATGACATTCTTGTTGCTACAAACACATTTGAAGAGCATATAGTAGCGCTCTCCATGTTGTTTGACAGACTGAGAGAAACTGGATTGACTGCACGTCCAACCAAGTGCTATATCGGTTGTAAGGAGTTGGAATTCTTAGGTCACACTATTTCTACAGGTCATATGTCTCCTGACCCAAAGAATATAGAGAAGCTAAAGAAGGCACCCAGACCTCAAACGAAGAAAGATGTGAGATCATTCGTGTCTTTATGTGGGTTCTATCAGAAGTACATACCCCATTTTAACTCTCTGTGTGCACCATTAACTAACTTAACGAAGAAAGGACAGCCTGACAAAATCCAATGGAATGCTGATTGTGAAAAAGCTTACACAGAGCTAAAAGCAAAACTCACCAGCAAACCCATCCTTACACTACCCGATATCACACAGGAATTTGTATTAAGAACGGACGCTAGCAGTATAGGTATTGGTGCAACTCTCTTGCAGAAATCAAAAGCCCAGCCGGAGGAACTTTTACCAGTCGCCTACGCCAGTAGGAAGCTGAATGCAGCTGAGTTGAACTACTCGACCATAGAGAAGGAATGTTTAGCTCTAATTTGGTCCATCAACAAATTTTCACCTTATCTGTATGGGACACACTTCATTGTCCAAAGCGATCACCAACCTTTAACATTCTTGGCTGCATCTAAAAAGCTAAATTCGAGATTGTTAAGGTGGAGTCTGCTTCTTGCGCCTTATTCCTTTACCGTGAATTACATTCCGGGAAGAGACAATGTAGGAGCTGATTTTTTTAGTCGACACCCTAGTACTCTGGAAGGACAGACGCAAAAGGATTAACCACAGCAGGGGTTTACACGTCAGCTATGACAAGTCACAGCTAGGAAAGGAGGGGGCTATGTCGTGAAACGAAGTGTAACCCACTACTTTGTTAATCACTATGTCGAGATACAGATTTGCTTCAACCAATCAACGATCAACGTTCACCAGTCTCTGAGACAGAATAAATTAACGGCCATCTTGTTCACGCAAGATGGCCGATGAAAACTGAATAAAATTAGGCTGTATGAGACCAGGTACAAAACCGGAGGAAACCAATCAATCACTTGCTCCGCCAGGAACCAACCGAAAGCTTTCCTCAAGTAGTTACTTGACTATATAATCGGGCGGATTTTATGCTAACCACGCAACCCCGAACTTGACGCCAGAGATACAGACTGAAGAGGGAGAAGCTGTCACCTTGATTTATGGTAACTTACCTGAGGGCATCGACCTGCAACCTACTTCACTAAGTCGCGTCAAAACCTGGCCAGTTTAAAATCTTAGGAGGGTAAATATTTTTACGATAACCGTTGGTATTTGTTGTGTGTCATTTATACTACCTATCAGGTTACTGATTGTATCTTGGGGGGATTAAGTATAATGATTGTATTTCCTATTATGATTGAATAGACGAAGACTAATAGGACTCATACTTCAACCTATTGTCTCCTATACTTCAATCTATTGTCAGTCTATAACTTCAGTCTATTGTCTCTGATAATTCCAAACTGTAAATATAACCAAAACAGTCCTTGTTAGGACTCAATCTATTGTCTCCTATAACCTGCAATATAACCAAAACAGTCCTTGTTAGGACTCAATCTATTGTCTCCTATAACTCAATCTATTGTCTCAGATAAGACCAACTGCAATATAACCAAAACAGTCCTTGTCAGGACTCAATCTATTGTCTTCTATAACTCACTCTATTGTCTCAGATAAGACCAACTCCAATATAACCAAAACAGTCCTTGTCAGGACTCAATCTATTGTCGCATCTAACTCCAATCTATTGTCTCCTATAACTCCAACCTGATATATCACCAACCAGTCCTCGTCTCATATACTCCTATCATAAGAACATAACAATATTGTTAGGATATATGTTACCAGCTATTGTCAGAGAGGGCGTGATATAGTATAGGGGGAAGGACATTGTTGTATCACACCTAGGTGTACATATTATTGGATTTATTCATGTATTGATTTATATTATGGGATGTATTCATGTATAAAATGTATTCATGTATTGAATCTATATTATTGAATGTATCCATGTATTAGTTTATCAGAAAGAATGTTTTGCAAGTAGACACCTGTCTTGTCTCGCTATTGCTAAATCATACTGAGCCATGTTGTCATTCATCCCACATGCATACATCGGAGACACGCTCATTTCACTCACACTAGAAATAGGTGGGCTTGAGGACAGAAATTAGCCCCTATTTTTTGCTTTGTTACAGGTTTAATTGTGTCCTAAAAACCTGAGGTCGTATGTTCGAGTCAATCCCGCTGCCTGGAACTCCGCAGGAGCATAGAGGTTGACCAGACTCTACATCTTTGGTCCCCCTCAGTCTTGGGTGGGCTAAAGGAACGATACTCTGCCGGTGGTGTGAACCAAACAAAGAAGAACAGACTTAAGAGAGATGAGTACACATACTAGAAATATGTGTAATCATATGTAAACCTTAAATAAGGAAATTGTATTTGAACGACTTGTCAATTTTATCAGTGTTAAGTAAAATCTGTTTCCTTGTTTATTAATATCACAGTTAGTTACACAGCGGAGGTGGCACTTTATGTCGGTCTCCTCTCTACTATTGTTTCGAGATCAGAACATTCACAGCCGTAACTAATTTGTGATACCAGTAGTTCTCTTCGACACTGGGACTTCACCATTTTCTGCAGAAATTCTTTTTCTGTAATTGTCAGTACTATACTGATACAAGAGCAAAATAAAACCTCTCGCCACAAAGATGATCATCTAAAACAGCGGTTCCCAACCTTTTTTCACTTGCGTACCCCTTGGCAGCCCATTTCTATAAATTGTACCCCTAATATTAGCAAAATATTTGAAATTAATATAGTTGCTGTTATTCAAAATTTATAGATTATAACCAGAAATAAAGGGGCCAGCCACGGGATTAAAAAACAATGTAATAAAAAGGTGAACAAACAGTGCATATATTTTTACATTAAAAAAATCAGAAGTTACAATAAAAATTAACACATTTAATTTATTATTAATAATAATAAAAACGTTGTTATTGTTAAAAGTTGAAATCACTTTTTAATAACACACATGTCACGTGACCATGACAAATGTTCAGTGCGATCCTTGAGCTTGTTTTGAGGCATGCACAGAACGGCATCTTTTATACAAGGAGAAATTAAATTCTCAGCTATAGTCTGATTTTTACCACATTTAGCAATACGATAACTAATACGGTAGGAGGCTTCAACCGCATTTTTGTTATCTTTGTTAGCTGACGACAAGTATGATGTCACATTCTGTTGTTTCAATAGGCGCTGAAAAAAATTGCGTTCCTTGTTTTCATAACTGGGGTGTTTTGTTTGTAAATTCCGCAAGAGTAACTAAGGTTTCATGCTACCATTGGATAATACTTCCCGACACACTACACAGTGTGGCTTAGCACAGTCCTCATCTCATATAAACGAAAACCCATACTTCATGTATTCGTCACTGTATTTTCTCTTTTTAGCTCTATGTAAAACTGAAGATCGTGTCTTTTCACTATCCTGCACCAAAGTCTTAGGCGTGTCCTGAGAAGTGCTTGGCGATTATTCACATTCCACATTATGTTTCGGTTTTTTTACTGTGCCGGTTTTCAACCACTGATCCATATAATAATAATACACGATAATACACGAATTGAACAATTAATCACTTTAAGTTAAGTTAAAACAATGACAAAAACTACTGTATATAGAAACACTGTCTCACGTATGTAAAATTTGGGTCAAGAATCGACACGTTTACTTCCGGGACATTAAACGTTCATAGATAGTGTGGAAGATCAAACAAGTCATATTTTTTATGAAATATTCAACGGCACAACTATAATCCCATAGTCATCATAATGAAGACTATTGTGTAAAAATATTGAATTGTGGTCATACGAAACGCCATAGATTTTCACACACGCCAGTCCAAGCAGACAACACGCCAGTGGCGCGAAAGAAAAACGGCGGAGATTGTCTCACACAGTTCATGTTGTATAGTATAGAGTTGAATTAATTTCACAACTGTTGACTTGTCTTTTACACTGTTGACATATGTATCTTTTTTCCGCCATTACTCAATTTTTTTCGCGTACCCCTGAACGTCCTGTCGCGTACCCCCAGGGGTACGCGTACCACAGGTTGGGAACCGCTGATCTAAAAGATTCCGAGCGTTTAATTTGCAGGCACGATTTACACAAATAGCCCATCATTATGTGTGTCTGGATAACATCAAACTTGAAGAATTAGGGCAGCTAGTATGACATAATTGTTCCGGTCAAGGTAACAATTAGTTACATTTACCATATATGGCGATGTATTTCATTATAAATACTACCCATCCCTGCAGACGAACGACCTGTCCTACATTACAAAGGATATATGGGTGGAAAGTTTATTAACTAAAGACCACTTTCTTGTGGTTGGCTTAAAATTAGAAAATATACTACATGAAATTGTGATTAGGTTCCACCCAAAATAACCTCGCAAGATTGAGTTTTCAATCAATCAATCAATCAATACCCATTAGCTCCTCGAGGAACACAGGCCTTCAACAAACACATGCCTAGTCTTCCTGTCCTGTGCTATTCGCTCAAGTTCTTTCCATGTTTTCCTCACCATTTTCACCTCTGTATCCAGTTCTCTTCTCCATGTGTTTTTAGTCTACCTCTGTCTCTCTTTCCCTGTTGATTCCAGAACAAGGACTACATTGTAATGCTATCAACAGGTTTCCTCAATGTGTGTCCTATCCATCGCCAGCGTCTTCTTCTCAACTCTTGTTCCACTGGCACTTGTCTGGTTCTTGTCATCAATTCCACATTTGTGACTTTGTCATACCATTTCAGTCCTTCTACTCTCCGCAGGTACCCGTTTATAAAAGTCTGAAGCTTTTTGGTTGTTGTTTTTGTTGCTCTCTAAAGATTGAGTTTTGCGTGGGCAAAATGTTAACTGTAAATCCTAGAGTATTCTGAAGATTCCCCATTGCATTTCCATCTTCGCCATGGAGACCAGACGCCAGGATAGGAGTTAGTAATAATAATTCCATTATAGGACTGGCCAAAGTGATTAGAACTAACTCGTACAATTAAAAGTATACAACTTTTTTTTATAATACTTAGAGCCACAAGTACAAGGAAATCCTCCTCAAGTGTGAAAAGTTAAGAGTGTACTTTAATAAGTAACTTTAGCTCGATGGGGAAGGACTGCATCTTAGACAGTTGCAGGACATAATACGGCCATTCGATGCATCAGTCTCGATATAATAACCCAATCATAAAAGAAGGGGCAGTTGTACATGTACATTTTATTATTTTATAAGTATTATTTCTTCTTCCTCGTTCGTCCTGAAAAGGACGTTGGTTGCGTTGTGTCTGTTTACGCCGGAGCTGTGATATCTGCGCCTTTCGGCCGACACATCCGACTTCAACACGGCATATTTTGGGACCGGGTTTGCCTTCCCTCTTCGATCCCTACTCTCTCAGCCAGACTGCAGTGATGCAGCCTGTTTCCAGGACCACCACGTGGAGGTGGAGTAGGGTCTTGGTCAGCTCTGGTTCGCTAACCCTGAAGCAAGCAGTCAAGCTATGGGTCGCTGACTGCATTCTCTATTGCTGCATCTTTGGCTCCCAAATGATTATTTAACATGTATGAATTGCTTATTGCTGTAAAGTTGTATATGAGGCTGGCAACATCATCATATACAACAACTTGCCACATAAACAACCACTGCAAGAGCTGGTGACTGCAACGTGCGGGGTCCCTCCCAACTAACCAATAGCAGAGGTAGTATCAGATGATGATGGCATCATGATATATATATGTATAAATATATATACTGTATATATATATATATATACAAAGACATCAACATCAGAATGAATAAGGCAAGAACAGCCTTCTTTAGCCTAAATAACATCTGGAAGTCCTCCCAATACAGCACAAGCACAAAATTAAGATTATACCAGAGTTGCGTGCTTTCTGTGCTTCTCTATGGTGCGGAATGCTGGAGAGTCACAGAGAAGGAAATGTCAAAATTGTCCTCTTTTCACACAACATGCCTAAGAAAAATTCACCGAATCTTTTGGCCGAATACCATCACCAACCAAGATCTGCTTACTCGTAGCAAGCAAGAGGACATGCATACCATCATAGCTGGCAGACGCTGGAGCTGGGTTGGTCATGTCCTCAGAAGAGACCCCGATGCCATCACAAGAACAGCTATGCTTTGGACCACTGAAGGAAAGCGAAAGAGAGGCCGACCAAAAACAACTTGGCGGAGGACTGTGGAGGCTGAGATGCAAAGAATGAACCAGAGTTGGGGCACTGATATATATATGTGACAGGGGCGCTAGGGGTACCTCACACCTAAAGCCCGTGCACTAAGAAAATTTATAAAGGATCGTTTGACAGGGGTTGCAATTATTGGTTGCTTGCAACCCTCTCAGCAGCAGACTTAACAATTCAAGCAACCCAAAGCCTTATGCAGATCAACATTTAATTCTACCGAACAGAACCGAACACCAAACAACCAATCCAACAAACAATCAAACGAACACCCAGTCAGTGTTCATAGACTGTCTGAAAAATAATAAATAAAACAACGTCTAAGTGAACATCAATAGCATGGATAATAACACTTACCATACAGAAAACATGCGCCCACCTGATATCATCAACTATCTCACACACTCATGCGTGTCGTCCAATGCGACTAGTATGGTGTTGTGCATGAGGCTGGCAATCGCACCGGGTAACATAGGTTGCTACCGAAACCACTACTGCAAGAGCATCTGAATGCTTCATGCTGAGGCAAACCACACCGGTGGCCCCATGCTCCCTCAGGAGCGGAGGAGAGAAATATACAACTCTAAGTACGCCCACGTGCTCTCACAAACCATGTTCACATAACAATAATAATCAACTGGACATAAAATAATATTCTTCAATACATGTACAACAAATAATCTCAATAATGAGAATTAACTACTACCTCTCAACCGACCCACATCAATACTCGTTCCCGCACTCTGAACATGTCGTAAGTGACGACTGGTGCGCCTGGCCACAAACGTGTCATATGTGACCCCTGACGAGATTGGGAACTCATCACATGAAACACATTATTACAGGAACAACCACTGTAACAGCATAAAAATGCTTCTGTCGACTTGTGGTGGACACCAGCCGCATTGGTGTTTCCATGCTCCACCGGGAGCAAACAGAGAAACACCTGTCTCAACTTGCCTTACGCACCAGAAATCTAAATGACTATTCTCCCTTCTAAGTAACCACTAAAGATAAACAGTAGAATAATCAATAATCGTGAAATACACTTAATTACTTTTACATTAAAGGATAAAATAAAATTACTCTTACATTAAAGAATAATATTCTTGGCTTTAACCAAAAACTGGAACTAAATACACCGCGTGTCGCTCGGCATAACATATTATAGGTTTAACACGCGGAGCGTGTTTAATCAGACTCGCTATCACCGCCTTTTATCACCACGAGGTTCTATCTTGCGATTGTTAATCTTATCTAAATTTCGCAGTGAAATAGCCTCACACTATGTCTGCCTTTCTGAAGAATGAAATAATCGCTCTTAAACTTTCACATCTATCTATCTATCTATTTATTCCATTAAACATTAAAATAGCCACATCGATATAATTTCAGAATCCTAGAAAACTAATGCTAATTTAAATTAACTCACGTGCTCAAGGCATTTACAGCTTGGCTCTTGTGTGTCTTCTTCGTCTGTTCTTACTGGGCGGCTGTCTCAACAATCCCAGTTTCGCCACTTGCTACCCCTTTTATAGGCCCTGGCCTAACCACTCAATTTACTGCGCGCTTACGCGCATTAATCTGCGCCACACAGATAAAACACGCGATTATTGCTTCAGAATGCATGAAAACACAGATATACACAACTAGAGCAAAAACACTACTAATATGTAGGCTTATTATGGCCTTGTAATAAATCTGCTTGAAGATAACGTGATCAAAAGGCACTAAACCACATAGACAACATGACTGCCCAGATGGGGCCAGCGCCGAGAACGACAGATCTCAAGATGGCGCTGTCACATATGTATATATATATGTATATATATATATATATATATATATATATATATATATATATATATATATATATATATATATATATATATATATATATATATATATATATCACAGATGATGTAAATAGTCTACAGTGGTCTATTCTCTGATTTGCTATTTGTTATACTCCTAGTCTACCTGGAAGGTCATCTGCAGTTCGCCCGTTATTACCCGCCCCCTTCTGTAAACATTGGCTCACAAACTGTTTACGTCTACTCTCACACCTGTCAGTCATAACAGAAAACTTCTGGTACGCGAATTATTTTCTCGTGCACGATGTCAATCAATAATATTAGACCGCTAGCCACGTGAAAAAAGCGGCAATTAGATCAAAACCCTTTGAAGCGAACTCCAGGGAAGATGTGAGTCTCCCAGTATTCCTTTGATCTCTTAGTTCGCGGCATCCACAAGGAAATCGCTAGCTGGCCGGAGAATCTTTTGTTAATGAGAAAAATAGCCGCATCTCGGACTCACTATTACGTATCATCTCTTTCATCTGGGCAAACTCTCGGTCTCCTGTATTCTATTTACGCATTTGTAATTTCTTTTATCTTAACGGGAGTGGAAGACCCCAACCATGATCAAACACTCTATCCAATATAAAAACTATTGTCTTTAACTTTCATTTATCAGTCAGCTCCTGGATCTACTAGCGCGAAGACGCTAACTCCCTACTAACGGATTTTTAGTGTTAACAATTCGTGGAGTTTATTTCTAGGCAGCCGGTAAGAACGATAATTTTCTGTGTTAGAAATTATTCATAGTGGTAGCATAAAGGTGATTCAAATTATAATCCACTTCGTGTGTTTCGCTACGCAAGTAAATTAAACAAACTCAATCATTATAGCAGTAGCAAGTTAGATTGGAAACTATACTTTGCTTCAACCGTTGCTAGTCATGAGATTTAAAATAAATTAACTATGCATGGCGACGGGTGACCTCAGGGAAATAAAATACCGCGCCACCACTATTAGAACAGACATCGACGTAATGCGTTTAGATTACATAATGACGTGGTGTTTGGCGAAAACCAGATAGACAAATGATCGGTTGTCAAGAATAACGAGTTTAGATTTTTTACAGACGGAGAAACTGTATGTGACTAATGTAATACTGTAATTTCTAACAGGTCGCTTTCGCATTTTAACGAAAAATTATTAGGCACTACTAAAACCCATAAATCATGAATGAAATAATTACAGACTAACAGTAGACCTGTAATTATTTCATTTTTCATTTCAGTAGTGTCTAACAATTTTTCGTTAAAATGCGAAAGCAACCTGTTAGAAATTACAATATTACATTAGTAAGAGATAAGCAAGGTAATCTCATCACGACAGCAGAGGGACAGGAAACAAGATGGGCAGAGCATTTCAGAGAAACTATGAACAATGAACCACCAGAGACACATTTGAATGTTCATGAGGCGGAAAATGATCCAGATGTTAATACAGACATTCCACGAAAAGAATAAATCATCACAGCAATCAAAGGGTTAAAGAATGGAAAAGCTCCTGGCCATGATACCTTAAATGCAGAGCTATTTAAGACAGACCCTGAGCTAGCAGCAAAACTATTAGAACCACTATTTGCACAAGTCTGGAAATCAGGGACAACACCAACGGAGTGGAACAAAGGAATAATTGTCAAATTGTCCAAGAAGTGAGATCTTGTAGACTGCAATAATTGGAGAGGAATAACTCTTCTCTCAGTTCCCAGCAAAATACTAGGCAGGATAATTATACAGAGAACCCCAAAAGCAGTAGACCACAAACTGAGGAAAGAACAAGCAGGATTGAGAAAGAACAGAAGATGTGTAGATCATATATTTACCCTCAGGAACAATACAGAGCAGTGCTCAGAATGGCAAATCATCTGTACATTAATTTCGTTGATTTTGAAAAGGTTTTTGACAGTATACATAGGGACAGTTTATGGAAAATACTGAGGGCGTATGGAATTCCAAGCTGCATAGTGTCAATCATAAAAAGCCTCTATGCCAACTTTACGTGTAGTGTTGGGCAGAGCAATCTAACCTTTGAGGTGAAGACAGGAGTACGACAGGGATGCCTCTTATCAACCACTTTATTTTTAACAGTCATAGACTGGGTGATGCGCCAGGCAACAGAGGGCAGTCCAAGAGGAATAAGATGGACTAAATTTTCTACATTGGAAGATCTGGAATATGCAGATGACATTGCACTACTAGCACATTCACATCAACACATCCAGGAAAAAACGGATAGACTTAATAAGTATAGCCAGCAGGTGGGCTTGAACATCAATCTAAAGAAGACAGAGGTCATGACACTCAATGTGAGCAACCCTGAGCCCATATCAGTAAGGAATCAGCTACTGGTACAGACAGACACCTTCACATACCTAGGATGCATAGTAACACCAGACGGCGGATCAAGCAAAGACATCAACAACATAATGAACAAAGCAAGAACAGCATTTTTTAGTCTAAACAACATATGGAAGTCCTCTCAGTAAAGCACAAGCACAAAATTAAGATTATATCAGAGCTGTGTGCTTTCTGTGCTTCTCTGTGGTGCGGAATGCTGGAGAGTTACAGAGAAGGAAATGTCGAAATGGTCCTCTTTTCGCACAACATGCCTAAGACAAATTCTCCGAATCTTTTGGCCGAATACCATCACCAACCAAGATCTGCTTACTCGGAGCAAGCAAGTGGACATGCACACCATCATACTTGGCGGAGGACTGTAGAGGCTGAGATGCAAAGAATGAACCAGAGTTGGGGCACTGTACGAAGGATGGCCACCGACCGAGCAAAGTGAAATCAATTTCTTGTTGCCCTACAAGACGCTACGAGGCGTGATGGCCACTGACTACTTTGACGGTCGGCGGCTAAGGATCAAAGAAGAAGTTGTTGTGTTTGGCGAAAACCAGATAGACATATGAACGGTTGTCAAGAATAGCGAGTTTAGATTTTTTACAGACGGAGAAACTGTATGTGACTGACAGACTAACAGTAGACCTGTAATTATTTCATTTTTCGGAGAACCTATTTTCTCATTGCGTAGGGCCGGCATTCTCTGTCAAAGAGATGCTAGATATTACCATCAATCTCTGCCAAAAATGTTAGTAAATCAAGTACCATCGATCCTAGAAGAACCACCTCACCTAGATCAGCCATCAGTCTAACAAATTTTCGTTAAAATGCGAAAGCGACCTGTTAGAAATTGTGATGTTATTGATGTTCTATGAGTGTTAATTATTGTATGTGCTTCGTCATAAATGTGAATGAATGAGTATTTTCGCCAGCCGCGCTGAGCGACGGGTTTTATCGACCTGCCTCGACAGAACAAGCGAGCCAGCGAAGTGTGTGTAAACAACGCCGCAGAGCAGAGTAGCGTATCTATCTGTCAGTGTGTTTGGATCGACAGAATAAAAGCGTTGTCCTGTGCGATGTCCGTTGTTTACTGTGTAAAACTGTAACACTACCTGTAAATGTTCGTATGTATTTTATTTTTTTCCAGACTTGATCCTAACCAGCGGTCTGCGTACGTATCATATCTACCTACCCAAGTGTAGGCAATATTTATGAGCCCACAACTAGCCTGCTGATAATTTTGACATTATTTAACATACTGGACTAACCAAACCCAGGATCTATAATAGCCAACAGTTGGTGGCAGTCAGAATACCTTCAGCGTACCTCACCCCCAGGCAGTGGCAGTTTCGGAGAACCTATTTTCTCATTGCGTAGGGCCGGCATTCTCTGTCAAAGAGATGCTAGATATTACCATCAATCTCTGCCAAAAATGTTAGTAAATCAAGTACCATCGATCCTAGAAGAACCACCTCACCTAGATCAGCCATCAATGGTTCTCACACTAACTAACCGTTTTGCTTCGACCAGTCTGTGGATAGTAAAAGAAAAGCGTGCGGGAAGAAGCCTGTTCTTCGCCCGCCCCTGAATGAAGTGCAAGGAGATATCGCATCAGAGTGCTCTGGTGTAGCTTTTCTGTGTCTATTTCCCCCTGGGGCATACCCCCAGGAGTAAAATTTGATATATATCTACATTCGGACAAGAATTGATATCATTTAGATTTGTAACGACCTTATGGATTAATCGTGTACTAAAACAGACCAGGCCGTCCACATTTTTCTGGGCTGGGAGCCACTTGTCCACTCGAGAGCGTAGGGAGTTATAAGAGTCACACTTCAAGGGACTATGATATTCACTGGATATTAAGGACGGTATTAATGTAATAGCAAAGTGAGTGAGAAGTGGCCACTGGGATTAATGAAGGGTGTTCCTTAGTGGGAGGTGTCTTTGATTTTGAGTTTTTTTCTTTTCAGCTTTGTTAATATTATACACCAAGGTTTTTTCCTCTTGTACAGTGCCAACCTTCAGCAAGGGTTTTTTTGTGTCCATGTGTCGTGAGTTAGTCTGTTTCACAACACGGCCTTCTGTATAATTCTGAGTAACACTGACCATACCGCGCGCCATACATTATAAGAACTGTATGATACACTAGCCAATGGGAAAGACTTCCTTATTTGTGTGTTTACTGAAACGTACTAGGCTTAACATGAAGTCTCAATCCGTGCAACCGAGTGAAGCATGCCATTTAATTACATAAGTAGGAAAGAAGTACCACCTGGAAGAGGTCTCTAATTCAACAACATGAATGTTACTTTAGAGGTAGGTGTAAAGACTTCCTCGAAAAATAGT